>JASCZW010005846.1:0-132184 GCA_034211315.2 Aedes japonicus
CAAAGCTTCGTTTCCGCTCGAACCAAGCCGGACGGTTGCTTTCGATTGTATTCTCTTGGCTGACTGACTAGTTTCGCTCGTGGATGAGTTATCAATGGGGTGACCTTGAAGATATGCGCACCTAAACATAGACTGATTTGTATGCGCAGTTCAACGCGATTGATAATCGGTACTTTCGGTCACCTCCGTGGAACGTTTGATGTTCTGTCCGGCGATCTCGGTTGAGTTTGAGACATTGAAGAACTCCAGAGCCACATCCATCACCAACTGCGCGGCCCGCTAATGATGGAAGTTAACTTTCTTACAAATAAATCGCGCAACAAAAACAACCACAAAGGAATCTCAATTTTTCGTTTTCATTGTCCGTACGAAACGCATCCGCAATCTCTCCAGTTATGATTTACTAGCCGACGCCGAAAATTACGAATAAATAAATACCGTAAAAAAAAAATATCACGGATTGCTTCTCTTCAATCTTTTTGACGAAAATGAATGATTTGCTTCTCTCGGTTTGTTGCGCATTCAGGCGCGAGTGGTGCAAGGGAATTTGATCGCTCCTGCCACCCGATTCGTCATTCCATGCACACAAAAGAATTCCTCCGTCCGCGAGTGTGACGGTGCACAAAAAGGATCAAATTGCAACTGTGAACTGCTGGCTGGGGCAGGTGATGCAGCTGACCGCACGGATCGTACATTTACACGTGTTGCTGCTGGCCGGCTTGTTGGCTGGTATATGAAGCCACCATTCGCTTGATCTGATCTGGTGCTTCTGGTGCCGACGCGGTCAAACCGGTGGTGCGACGTATCAATTTGCGAACCGCATTTAGCGGGGCTGATTTGGATTAGATTGGTTGGATTTTGGGATTAACGATTGGGTTGATTGAAAATTGCGAAATTGGGCAAACGATTGTCTGTTTTGGACGAGTAATTGGCCTACTTGGACAAAAGTTGTACTTTCCGAACGAGAATTGTTCTATTGGTACAAGGAATTGTATTTCTCGGACGAGGTGTTCTATTCGGACAAAATTATACTTTGGACAAAAAATCGTCTATTCTGACAAAAAAATTGTCCTATTGGAACGAAAATTGTCCTATTGGGACAAAAAATTGTCCTATTCAGGACATCTGATGGATGGCTTCTTCCTATTCTGACTTGAATTGTCGTTGAATAAAAATTGCCTATTCGAAAAACCAAACGTCCCATTCCGGATACGAAAGTGTCCTGTTGGACAAAGAAAGTCCTGTTGGACGAAAATTTTTTCTATTCTGACAAAATTGTTAGTGGGACAGAAACTGTCTATTTGGGGGCATTATAGTGGACCAAGAAGCTTTGTCCCTATTCGGAACGAAATTGTCTTATTTGGACAATTGCCTATTCGAACAAAAAATTGTCCTATTCAGGAAAAAACTGTCTATTTGGTTGAAACGTCTCTTTCGGATAACAAGCATACTATTCAATGAAGGTGTCCTATTCAGACAAAAACTCTTATAGAATTATTAACATTCAGAACAATGGTACCATTTGAGACGAAAGACTGTGTATAGAATGAAAACTGTCCTATTCGAAAAGAAAATTTATTCTCTTTTTTGTTATGGATAAAAAACACAATATATTCTGACAATTCTCCTATATGGACAAGAATTGCCTTTCAGAACAAAGAAATTGTCCCACCTTTTCAGATAAAGAAATTATTACTTTCAGATAAAGCATGCTATTCGGACAAAAAAATTTTCTATTCCGGACTAGAAACTGTCCTATTCGGACCAGGAATTGCCCTATTCGAACAAGAAATTGTCCCACACTGGTTAAGAAACAGTCCCCTGTTGGACAAGAAATTGTCCCTATTTGAACAAGAAACTGTCCTATTCTGACCAGGAATTATTCTATTTGGACAATTGCCCTTTTCAGAACTGAAATTGTGCTTTCAGATGAAATTGTGTCCTATTCGGACAGAAATTTCATCCTATTCTGACGAGGAATTGTTCTGTTTGGACAAAGGTTCAGACAAAAAATTGTCCCTTTTCAGATAGAAACTGTCCACTTTTCAGATAAGAAACTGTTATATTGGACCAGAAATTGTCCCTATTCGGACAAAGAAACTGTCCTATTGAAATAAATTTATTCTGTTTAGACAAATAATTGCCTTTTCGAACAAGAAATTGTACTTTCACATGGCTTCTCCACCATTCGGACTGAAATTATCCTATTCTGACCGAATTGTCCTGTTTAGTTAAAGTATTGCCCATTTCGAAAAATTTGTCCTTTTCAGATAAAACTGTCTTATTCGGACAAGAAACTGTCCTATTCAAAGAAGAAAACTGTCCTATTCTGACCAAGATTCCTCCTATTTGATTGAAATGCCTTTTTCGAACAGAAATTGTCACTCAGGATTGAAACTGTCCTATTCGGACAAGAAATTTATAGTTAATCCAGGATAAAAAACTGTCCTGTTTGACTAAAGTTTCTTTTCGGATAAGAAAAATTTCCCTATTTGGACCAAAATATTAATATTCGAACAAGAAATTATCACTATTCAGACAAAGAAACTGTCATCTTCTAATGAATTTATCTTTGGACAAAGAATTGCCCTTTTCTGATCAAAAATTTATATTTTCATGTAAATTGTCCCATTCAGACGGTGTCCCTATTCTGACCGGAATTATTCCTATTTGGACGCATTGGTGCTATTCGAACAAAGAAATCGTCCCTTTTCTTGTTTGACTTTGTCCTATTTGGACAAAGTTCATCCTATTAAGACAAGTAAAACTGTCCTATTCAGACCAGGAATGTCAAATTTTAACAAAGAATTACCCTTAATGAACAGAAATTGTCCTTTCCAGTTAAGAAATCAGTCCCATTCGGACAAGAAATGTCCCTATTCGAACAAAAACTGCCCCATTCAGACAATACGCCCAGTTCGGACAAGAACTGTCCTATTCTCGATTAGGAATTCGTCCTATTGGGACAAACAAATTGTCCATTTTCGACAAGAAATGGTGTTATTCGATAAGAACTCATCCCATTCTGACAAAAATTGTCCCATTCGGATAAGAAACTGTTCTATTTCGACAGAAGTAGTCCTTTTCTAACAAATAATTGTTTGCACTTGCTCTTTTCTTTCTGTATGTTCCATGCAGAGTTTTGAAATATTTCTTCCTGATCTCATTCGTTTCTCATTTGCTTCGTGTCATCAGTTGTTTAGTCTATTTCTGCTATTAACCTCTACATTTGAATAAATTTGTTTTTCTCAGTTTCTCAATTATTTTTAAATCCCAATTGTTCTGGTTTTTTCTCTCCAGTATCATTTTTCTGTTCTGGTTTAATTAATCTTCATTTCCGTTCTTGTATCTTTTGCATCATTTACTTTCTTGTTTATCTGCTGCGCTTCTAAACAACTCTCGCTTTCGTTACTATGTTTCATGCTTTTCTCCTAATTCTGGTTCATTTTCGCTCTCGATTAGCGACTAATAGATCGCCTTCTAAAATGGGCCTCTTTCGCTTTCTTCTTTCTCGCATTGATTTTTAGAATACAAATAACTTCACCTGTTGTCCGCATCTTTTTTCTCAAACTTCTGTCAATGGCAAAACTCTAACACTTTTAAAAAGCTTGAAGTCATGCGTCCTAACAAAACAGAAATCGAAGGAATGCTGAAAAAATAGTTTTGCAACTAGAAGATTTGTTAATAAAGGAAATTAGTCAGGAAGTGGAAAAGAAATGAACTGAAACGAAAAAAGTTCAATTCGAAGCAGAAAGAGTGAAATAAACCGAATAAAACTTGGTTCGAAAGAAATTAGAAAGAGATAAGAAAGATGTGATAGAAGTGTGATTGAAGTGAAAATACAAATCTAAAATAAGAAATGTCCTGGCAACAAGAGACAGAGAACAGAGCATAGCAACAGAAATAAAGATGGTTGTAGTCAGAAATAACAGAAAACATACTAGTCATTTTGTCTGTTAAGAAATTAGCAAAACTCCCAATCAACAAAAAAGGGTCAATGAAGAATGAAATAGATGAAATAAAAAAAAGAGATTGGCAAAACTACGAATTAAAGAAAACCTTTGCTCGATTATGTCCATTTCATGTCTCAATTCTTGTTCACATTTCTCTTTCTTTTATATTTTTGATAATTGTTTGGTCTTGTACACATGCTTTTTATTTTCAAAATTTCTTGAAGTTTCTTCACGAATCTTTCTTTGAAGTTATTTTGAACTCATCCTCATTAAACGCTTTTAGTACCTTTTGTGGAACTATGATCAGAGTTTCACTGAGCAATCTTTCAAACGCTTTCTTATTCTTCTTCTCCTCCTCCTCTTTATACTTCTTCTTCCTTCTTCTTCTTCATCTTCTTCTTCTTTACACGATTAACTAATAACTGCTTATGATGTTTTCTCAGGCCCATTCTCATTTCTATATTTGACTCAGTCTTTTGTCAATGTATTGAAATTACATTAACAAATTACTTAAAGCTACAGAATTTCTAGAGATTTTGATCGATATATCTAACTATCATCGAAGTCTTATTCTAAACATGTTTAATCGATGGAAGTGATACTTAAAATCTTGCAATATAGAAACATAAACGATTTTTCGAAAGTTATTACACTTTTCAAAATCTCAAAAATTATTCCCGTTCTTAATCCGAACTTTTCCAATAAACTTCATTCTGTAGATGTGTGTATTTTCTATTCGGACAAGAAACAGTCCTATTCTGACAAATAACTGTCCTATTCGGACACGCCTTATTCGGACAAGTCAAATTGTCTTGATTTTGACTAGGATATTGTCCTATTTTGACAAAGTATTGCCCTTTTCGAACAAGAAATGTCCCTTTCGGATTAGAAACTGTCCTCATTCGGACACGAAATCAGTCTTATTCGGATTAGAAACTGTCCTATCTCGGACAAAACATTGTCCTATTCTGACAAGTAATTGTCTTATTTGGATCAAAGTATTGCCCTTTTCGAACAAGAAATTGTATTCTTCTCAGTTAAGAAACTGTCCTATTTGGACAAGAACCCGTCCCATTCCGACCAGGAATTGTCCTATTTGGACAAAGGTCACTCCATCCGAACAAGAAATTGTCCCTTTTCAGTTAAGAAACTGTCCCATTCGGACGAGAATTGTCCTTATTCGGACTAGGGAGATTTGCCATTTCTCGTATTTGGACAAAATCCTTTCGAACAATAATTGTCTCTTTTCAGTTAAGTAAACTGTCCTATTCGGACAAGAAATCTGTCCTATTCAGACCAGGAATTGTCCTATTTGGACAAAGAATTGCCCTTTTCGGAACAAGAAATTGTCCTTTCCAGTTAAGAATACTGTCCCATTCGGACAGAAATTGCTCTCCTATTTAGACCACTTCCTTTCTGATGAGGAATTGTCCTATTTGGACAGGTATTGCCCTATTCGGACAAGAAATTGTCCCTTTCAGACAAGAAATTGTCCCATTTTCAGTTAAGAAACTGTCCTATTTGGACAAGAAATTGTCCCTATTTGGACTAGAAACTGTCCTATTCAGACCAGGAATTGTCCTACTTGGACAAAGAATTGCCCTTTTCGAACAAGAAATTGTCCCTTTCCAGTTAAGAAACTGTCCTATTCGGACAAGAAATTGTCTCTATTCGGACAAGAAACTGTCCTATTCTGACGAGGAATTGTTCTATTTGGACAAAGAATTGCCCTATTCGGACAAGAAATTGTCCTATTTTGACCAGGAATTGTCCCTCCTGGACAAAGAAATTTCCTTTTCGAATACGAAATTGTCCTTTTCAGATAAGAAACTGTCCTATTCGGCCAAGGAATTGTCCTTTTTGGACAAGGAATCCCCTTACTTCAAATATAACCCCACTAAAATCACACTCACATCATTCACCGATCATACGAATGTACATTTCCCCGCCGCCGCCGCCGCCTTCCGAAGGCCCGGGGTTGAAATTCAAAACGATTGCAGAAATTAATGATCGCAAAACAAAAAAATCTCCTCAATCAATAACCAACAAAAAAAGGACAACTCCAAAAAGCAAGCGGACACCGAACCCGACCGCACAACAAACTCACGGCGGATTCGGTCGACTCTGAATGCGTTCGCTGCGCCACGGTTGTTGATCGGTGGTCCGTGGTTCGAGATTGCCGATTGATCGCCTGGTCGCTCGGTGGGGATTTAATCTGATTTGGGATTGGGGTGATCTGATCCATCGATCGGATCGAATTACGGACGTCCGACCGACCGACCGACCGAAGGTTGTTATTTAATTCAGCGATTCTCGTGAGACACGACGCGGTGGACGCGCTGAGTTCGGTTCTGTGTTTCGGTCGGTTCGGATGAGGATCTGGCTGGTCGACCTTGATAGCAACCAAACCAGCATCCGACCCGACCGGGGTGGTTAGCGATCGTTGGCTGGTGGTGTGGAGTTGATTGAATTTGAGGCTGACAGGGGTCGTCCTTCAGGCTGTTAGGGCAGGGGGGTCCAGTGTTGGACTCCGGAAGCTGACTGTTAACGGACGTCAAGTGGAGTGGATTGTGGTGTTGGACGTTCGGAATTTGATAGGGATTTTGCAAGTGTTGAAAGAGGCTGCGATCACGAGCTAATCGTTCAATAGTGGGGCTAGAAGAATGCCCTGTTTGGGTGTATAGAACAAACAAGTATTTAAGAATAGTTGTTGGGAGCATCTAGTCTAAGAAGGTTAAGTGATGCTCCATTTCTCTTCAAACTTTTGGGGCTGATTTTGATTTTGATTTTGTTGACTGGTTTGAACAATTGTATTTTACTAGCAATAGTTAAATCGTTTTGCAATCGGCTGAAAACACCGTACCTCTTGGCTATTTTCTTGATGACATCGTCAATCTGAGAGTCACATTTAAACCAATAATCAGTAATCACGGCAAGATATTTGATCTCACGAACGCGATCTATTGTCTTATCATCAATTAAAATAGAGACGTCTTCAGTTACTCGATTCCACGAAATTACCATGAATTTAGTTTTACTTGTGCTTAATTTCAACTGTTTGTACTTCAACCATCTATTAAGAGAACGTAAATCTGCTTTCAATTTGTGAAACGGCCTCATCAAGGCTTTAAACTGCAATGAGTAACACGGTATCAACGACAAAAATATTAACAAAATCGCAAGACTCTCGTCGCATGTTGTTAATATATAGAATGAATAAAATGGACCCCAATACACTCCCCTGTGGTACGCCAATGCTGTTTTCCGAAACAGAATCGTTAAAAGCAGTCCGTTTGGTTCTGTCAGACAAATAGCTTTCGAACCATCTGTACCCAGAACTCGAACATCCAAAGTGCTTGATTGTTGGAGGACCTCCGTTTTCTAAGGAAATCCCAGAAACGTGTTGGTTCCTGTTTGATGCTTGCTTGAATCTCGGATAAGTTGTCGTCGTGAGTGGATTGCAAAACAGATTTGAATGTTGTTTCAACTTCTCTTAGCATGGTTTTGTCGGTTTCAGATTTCGAGAGGAAATAGTGATGACGAGCCTTCCTGAGTAAGTTTCGAAAGATGTCACAACTCAGAGGTCCACCAGGGGTTTGTTGAAAGCCGAGTTAACTCACGTCGTTTGCGCGGTACAAAATTACTGCAAATTTCGAAGAGCTTGTCGATTAAATGCTGCAGATGTGTCATCAAGAAAACTCCAATCAACCTCTCCAAATTCTATTTTCAACTGATCGAAATCACACCTGTTAAAGTCGTAGGCAAAACTGTCAATATCGTCATCGGGGGAGGTCGGAATAACGTGGTCAACTAGATCTAGAAGTTCTGGCAGACTTACAGAAACTAGGTCCAAGATTCGCCTGATGATGTTCTCGAAGTGGTTACCTTTTCGCAAGCCGGTAGCTAAAAATGCTCCGATGAGATACTGCTCGTGTTCTGATGAAATGTTCGAATGGGATGAAGCCAGTTAACTCTTCGTCCAACTGCCATCGCCAATTTGCCAGGTATCGGTGATGACGAGCAAATCGTAGTCGCAACTGGACAACAGCATACGAAGGCGACCAATTTTGGAGCGCGAATCAAGCCAGGTTGGGTAATTAGCATGAATTCACATTTTGGAAGCCCCTTTCCCCTTTCATGTTTTATATATATTCCAATCCAAACAAACTCTTCAGCTGAGAAAATCAAATTGGGGGTCCTTAGAAGGACAGATTTTAGATGGTCCATGTTTGATCGATCTTCTTTGGACCTGTTGTATGGCCAATTTACATCTTCACTAATTTTGTGCGACAATGCATTAGCATTCACAGGAAAACCAGCGTCATATTTGCAATAGTTCTTATCAGATTATTGGACTCAATTATCTGCTAACTGGCATCTAACTGGTAACATATTATACTAAAGGATGGAACGGTCAAAACTTGGTCGACTCAGATATGACGTTAAAAAACTTGAACATCCCTCATTTTGTGACAACTGCAACTGGCACTGTCAACAAAGGTATTTATGTGAAAGAATGCTTGCAAAAACGCTTATTGCCTTTCATGAAGTAACATAGTTGTTCCGTGATGTTCTGGCCAGACCTCGCTTCTTGCCTCTACGGAAAAAATAAGAGAAGAAAAACCCCCCACACTCGTCGAAACTGTGCCCAATTTGAAAATATTGCCGATTGCCGTAAAGAGAAACCTCAAGAGGGCTGAAAAAACAGTTCAAGGCACATTGGCGTTCAACATCAAATAAGGTGGATATAACAGCGGTAGAAAACTTGACGAAAGGTGTGAAACATAAAGCCCGACAGTTCGCATTTGGAAAATCGGAAGCCTAATCAAATAAATTTCCCGTGTTTTGTAAACGACGAACTTCAAAATAAAATAAAGATTGATCATTGATATACTAAACTAGTCAGTGTGCACTCAATCATGTTTGACCAATTTTTGACCGTTCCACCCTTTAATGTTGGTACGTGGCTGGCTTGTACCACTCTACCGCCTGTACCGAAAGATGGCTGCCAACTAGATCACACTTATTTTGCTCGTAGGTAGTGCCAACCGGTGGCTTCAAATATACCACTTTCTTGGTTAACCGGACTGCATAATCAATGGTTGGTCGCCAGCGCACCCTCCAGGGTACTTGTCTCCACCAGCTGCCAATTCAATACTGGCTCATTTCCCGCTCTGAACAGCTCTGAGGCTGCCGAGCGAATGGAGCATCTTTCGAAGGTGTGCCGCTTTTATATAGTTCACTGCTCTGCATATGAGATTTCCCTTACTTACATTTGAAGTCTGTGTTAGGAGAATATATGTAGTTAGTTTACCGTACCAAACAAAATTTATCACTTGTATATTTGCGTTATTTTAAATAGGTAAATGTTGAAAATCAATAGTTTCGATAATCGATAATCAAATCAACGGGTAGAGTATTTTTGATCGAATAGGACAAACAGTTTGACTTATTTTTGGAGAATCGATCTCGAGATATTAACGCTCAACACCTGACCGATTTTTCGTAACGGTCGCTATGAGATTTTTTTAATTGTACACCATTATAGAAAGCAAAGACGTAGTCCAACGTCAAAAAGAAACGAGCTTGATGATCTAATATTGGACTTCAACTTATACTTGCTACGGATGCAACTAAATTAATGAAAATTTCATAGAACTGGTGCATTTATGATTTTTCATTTTCTGAATAAATTTGGTTAAAATATTTTCATTTGCTAATGTGTGTAATTTCTGCAAAAAAAATAAACTAAGGTTTGTGTTTTTAATTTAACGTTTTCTACGGATTTTTCTTTCTCTGTAGAAGTATTTCATAGACAAAACATTTATCTTCATACGAAGCCGTATCCTGTCTGTTTGGACGTAATATTGTCTTGCATAACCTTAAATTAACTTCTTGCGCTTAATGTAGCACTGAGAGTAACTCAAACATCACCAAATCTTGACTAAGAAGGAGTCAAACTTCTATCGGAACATGCTGCTCACCCGAGAAACACACAGTTTGTGTTTTAGTTGCATGGATAATTCTCATGTTTGATTGAAATTTCGGTTCCATGCATTTGAGAGCTCCCCCCCCACCCCCTCCAGAGGAAAGGGGTCTCGATCCCCCTAAGAAAAAAATCCTGCCTAAAAACCCCCACATGCCAAATTTGGTTCCATTTGCTTGATTATTAATGGAGTGTTGCAGAGATTTGTGTTTCATTTGTATGGGGCCCCCTCCCTTTCCAGACGGGGAAGGAGCTTCGAACAATCATGAGAATCTTCTCCGGTGCCAAAGACCCCTTCAGTCACATTTTCTAAATAATTCTCATGTTTGGTTTAAATTTGTGTTTCATTTGTATGAGAGGAAAACGGGACATTTCTTGCCTTCATAAACCCCCACATGCCAAATTTGGTGCCAGTTGCTTGTTTAGTTCTCGACTTATGCAGACATGTGTGTTGTGTTGTATGGGCCCCCTCTTTCAGAGAGTGGAGGGGTCTCAAACCACCATAGAAACATTTCTTGCTTTCAAAAGCCTCCACATACTAAATTTGGTTCCACTTGCTTGATAAGTTCTCGAGTTATGCAGATTTTTTTTTTATTTGCATGGGAACCCCTCTTGCTAGAGGCGGGAGGGGTCTCGAACTATCATAAGATCCTTTTCCGGAACCAAAACCCCTGAATAAAATGTGCATGGCAGTAGGGATAGTTCTCATGATTGGTTGAAATTTGTGTTTCATTTGTATGAGGAGCCCCTCTTTCCAGAGAGGAGGACTGCACATAAAAACATTTCGTGCCTTCTAAAACTCGTCCATGCCAAATTTGGTTCCATTTGCTTTATTAGTTCTCGATCTATGCAGAAATTTGTTTTTCATTTAGATGGTCAAGAGAGAGGCGCCTCTCTAGAGGCAGGAGGGGTCTCAAACCACCATAGAAACATTTCTTGCCTTAAAAAACCTCCACTATGTCAGATTTGGCCTAACCATTTGCTTGATTCGTTCTCGAGTTATGCTGAAATTTGTGTTTCATCTGTATGGGAGGCCCCCTCTCAGACGAGGGATGTTTGAACCACGTAGAAGCATTTTTGGCTTCAAGATCCCCACATGACAAATTTGGTTCCATTTGCTTGATTAGTTCTCGAGCTTATGCAGAAATGTCAGTTTCATTTGAATGAACCCCCTCCCCTTCTAGAGAGAAGATGGGTCTCAAACTACCATAGAAACATTTCTTGCTTCCAAAAACTCCTCACACGCCAAATTCGGTTCCATTTGCTTGATCAGTTCTCGAGTTATGCATGAAACTTCTGTTTCATTTGTATTAAACCACCCCCCTCTTTAGAAGAGGAGGTGAATAAAAATTCTTGTTCCAAAACTCTCACATGCTAAATTTGTTTTCATTTGCTTCATTAGTTCTCAAGGTATGCAGAAATTTGTGTTTCATTTGTTTGGAAGACCCCTCCCCCCTTTCAGAGAAAGGGCTGGGGTAGCTTAAACTATGATAAGAACCTTCCCCAGTCCAAAATACCCAGCCATAGAAAAGATTTACGCCGATTTCGGTTCTAGTGAGTTTTCGAGTCTAGTAAAGGTTCAGACAGACAGACAGACAGACAGACAGAAAGACAGACAGACAGACAGACAGACAGACAGACAGACAGACAGACAGGTAAGAAGGTAGGAAGGTAGGAAGGTAGGAAGGTAGGAAGGCAGACAGGAATTCATTTTTCTGAGACATCTGAGCTAATATAAAGCTATGAATATTAGAATCACCCTACGAAAAATGCAGTATTCAACCTATCAATATACATAAAAATAATGCTCATCGGCTCCGCGTTTATCTCTAAGAGACATTGAGCCTTACATTTTATCGTACACAGATAGAAAGAAACATTGAATTTTCTGAGTTATCTATTGGAAATAAAAGGAATGCTACATTTCGCAGAAAATAATGGGTTATTCCATGTAAATTTAAGCCAGATAACGCCTGAATCTAGCCTGTTGTATGAAAGATTGCAAACATTGTTGTACGGCGCATGAAAGATTGCAAACAATTTCGTTATTTACGCCTCCTTTGGCTTGGAATTAAACGAGGTGAAATTTTACGCGCTCGTTGAAATTAATTATTTTGTTTTGTGTGGCATTTTATCCTAGATCTTAAATTTTTTGTTCGCCAAAGTTCTCGTAAAACACTTGCCAGACTGAGCAGTTCTAACATGTTATAAGCCTATCTTGATGACGATTTTCTTATTGAAATTATTTGACAACCGTTATAACAAGGCATACGTCAAGATGGTTAACTGAAAGGTTATTCTGAGGTATCCTGAACTGTGAAATTTGCACTAAGCAAGCGAAATTTTCTCCAGCTTCCAAACGAATTCCAAAACCCAATCCAACGCCCGTCGCCAACAGGTATATCGTTTCGGCACCGTAAAAAAACCCATTCCAGCCAGAAACCACATTTGAAAAAGTGCCCATACGATCCTCGATTCGCGCAGATCCAATTTCTGCGGGTTTGCTGCCCGTTTGCCTGCATTCCACTTCACTGCCGGGATGGGAGCAAAAGGATCCCTCCCTTCCCCCGGTCATCCTCGGACGGTCTCAGCTCGATCTGAACACGGACCCAAAAGAGGATACGAAGTAAATTAAAAACCGGTCACATATTCTCCTGCTGACAACTTTGAGGCCCTGAGAAACCAACACACGAGTCGTCCCCCGATGAGCGGAATTCCTTTGCTCCTTTCTTTCCCAAATTTGAGAATGAATCTGCCTTTCTCTCACCCGCCGGCCGGGCCGGGCCGGGCAGGTTCTGCAGAGGTGCGGAAAACTTCATTCATTGAATTTAAAATTTATTGCTCGATGCACTTTTTCGGGCTTCTTCCCGCCCGAGATTTTCTCCCGATGCTCATTCCCGGGCCTGGAAGCCGGTTCTTGGCGAATATTTAAAACAATTACAAACGGCCAACGGTATGACCATTACCGACAGCTTCCCGGAGAAATGTCATCTCGCAAGACGGCATCGGGGCATATCTTATCGTCGCATTCGAGGCCGGCTCATAATTACTGTTGTCCTCCCCCGATCCTGTGGAGGAATTTTGCCCCAACCCCCACTCCCTCACTCTAATGTCTTCAGCGCCTCGTTGGCTTGCTGCGATAAGTGCTAATGTTCTATGGATGGCCTCTACAATGTTGCAAGCCGATTGACAGTTCATAATTGCCAATTGATGTGACAGGTTCCATTTTTGCCTCTCTTCGCAGAATCAGATTACCTGCCTTGCACACCCGGAGAGGTACGCCAAAATCGAGACAATGTACCATCAATATTTAAATTGATCTCCGAAGAGGGCTGCTTTTGGCGTTTTGGTATTCGCCTGCTGTGCACCAGAAAATTAGCCGGATCATAAATTTGCCCCTCGTTGGTTTCAGAGCCATCCACGACGGAGTGCTCCGTGGCCACAACACCAGTTATGACGATCGCAATTGCAATAAATTATAAAGGGGGTCCAATCGAATGGCGGCCGGACGGACGATCGGAGAATATCAATCTGATTCCGAGGAGCTGATAACGATTCAAGAAATTGAAACTCAGTACGTACGGAAAGCCAGCGGCGTGCCGTAAGGAAGTAGTGCTTGTGACTCACGGCGGTGGGAGAAAACAAGGCTATGATGAGCAATTCAGGATATTCTGCGCCAAGGTAAGCCAATGAATGGCTCAACGATTAGCATAATACTCCGGTTGACATTAGTCAGGATTAACTTGTTTGTGGTTGCGCGGGAATAAGCGTGTGTTGATTCGTTTGACGTTTAGCAAGCCATGGGTCCAGTAAGCCATGAGCTGTGTTGTTAAATTCACCAATTCTCGAGTACTTTTTCAAACAGACCTATCTGATTTTGTAAACAAAGAGGGAAAGTAAGATTCAAACGTAAATTTCACAAAACTCTCAGCACCCTCAAGGAAAGTAGCATCACTATCATGTTAGGAATTTGTTATTCTATGGGTTGGTGGCCCTAGTTTGCATGAAAGTGCTCAGTATTTCAAGAATTTAACGTTTGAATCTTACTTCCCCTCTTTGTTTACAAAATCAGATAGGTCTGTTTGAAAAACTACTCGAGAATTGCCTTTGATGAGTGAATTTGATGAGTTGCAACTGTCAGTTTTTGTATCGCACCGTTCAGCCGTGATATGATATGATTCACGAGCGTGCTGCAAATTCTTGTTGCTCACACTTTTGAATGTGTTGAGACAAATTTATTTCTTCCAGCACACGCACTCATGAAAAAGATGATTGAAAACAAAAACAGAATATATATGCTGTCATTTTCTATGACCATTTAGATTTTGAATAAGTAAATCGATTAGATAGAAAAGGCCAGAATGGAGCGAATAGCAATAAATTCCGTGGAGACGGTGGCAACATCGGGTGTATCACCTAAGACGGGTCGTCAAGAGCTGCGGGTAAGAACATTGAATGCAGCTCAACAAACGAAAATAGAATCAATTGACGGAGGAAGTTTTCCAAAAATACCTTCGTCCATTCATCCGAGGCCCACCGCTGACTGCTTCGGGTATCGAATTCGTGCTTCACCTCTTTGTTTACAAAATCAGATACGTCTGTTTGAAAAAGTAATCGAGAAATTATGATTATGTTAATTTGTAAATCATTAACACTACAGACACTGTATATAGACCGGACAACGCAAAATCATACAATATGCCAACCGTGAAAAATGTCAACAATTTGAGCAGTTGATCTGGCACCACTTGTATTTGTACAAACTTCAAGTAAACATCGCAATAGGCTAAAAAAAAAAGATTCGGTTTCGATGTTAGTAGTTTGTTCTGATTCCGTTTGAAGATATTCATTAAAAAGCATAGTGAAGAGTGCCGTGTAAAAAATGAATTGTTTAGAGCGAAATTGTGGCAATAACTCGCGATGTGAAGTGAATTCTGTGGGTTTCTTCCGGTTTCCAAAGAAAGATAATATAAGGCTATAAATAATACACCGAAAATACTTATATATAATGAATATGGAAGTAGAAAATCTCTTATTTGTTTAGGGAGGAATGACCAATTTGGTTAATCACAATACTTGCTCCTTTAAAGTGAATCAAAAGTTGACAGTCCGTTTGGCTGCATTTTTTGACATTTTAATAAAAATTCTACAAATGTTAACAATACATTACCATATAGAATAGTATACAAAGTATTGTGAAGAGATATAATAATAATAATATAAAACGATAATAACAATTCCATTTGTAATTACATGCCATCAGTTGTCCTGCCACAATTGTAAAAGAACTTGCGTATCCATTATGAACCTCAAAATTTAGACAATGTATCATAGGCTTAATGAAAAAAATTAAATTATTTAAAAAACATGAGAATTTCTTGGATGACCTGAAATTATATCTATATGTATATAAAAATGGGTTTCTGTCTGTTTGTCTGTCTTAACCTAATAGACTCGAAAATTACAGAACCGATCGGCGTGAAATTTGGTATGCAGGGATTTTTGGGGCCGGGGAAGGTTCTTATGATGGTTTGAGACCCCTCCATTCACTGAAAAGGGGGGCTCCCATACAAATGAAACACTAATTTCTACATAACTCGAGAACTAATCAGGCAAAAGAAACCAAATTTAGCATGTGGGAGTTTTTAAAGGCAAGAAAGGTTTCTATGATGGTTTCAGATCCCTCCCCGTCCTAAAAGGGGGGGCTCCCATACAAATGAAATACAATATTCTGTATAGCTCGAGAACTAATCAAGCAAATGGAACCAAATTTGGCTTGTGGAGGTTTTTGAAGAAAGAAACTGTTTCAATGCTGATTTGGGACCCCTGCCCTTTCTGAAGGGAGTGGGGGGGGGGCCTTCCATACAAATGAAACACAAATTTAGGCATAACTCGAGAACTAATCAAGAAAATGGAACCAAATTTGGCATAAGAAATATTTAAGTAAATGAAACCGCATTAGGCATGTGGGGGGTTATTGGACGCAGGATTTTTAAGGTACATATTTAAATGAATTTCTGTCTGACTGTCTGTCTGATCGATTGGAGTGAAAATATGTATGCAGGGATTTTTGGGGCTAGGGAAGGTTCTTATGGTTGTTTGAGACGCCTTCCCTCTTCGGGAAGGGGGAGGGGTCTTATACAAATGAACCACAAATTCCTGTTTAACTTGAAAACAAATCAAGCAAATGGAACCAAAATTGGCGTGCGGGGTTTTTTTAATGCAAAAAATGTTTCTATGGTGATTCCAAACACAAATTTCAACCAAACATGAGAACTATCCAGATCACTAAAACACAAACTGTGTATTTTTTGGGTAAGAAGAATGTTCTGATAGAAGCTTGAACCCCTGTTTTGTCCAAAAAAAAAAACTCTTTCCAAAAAACAACCATTGTTCATTCATTTAATATTATATAAAGAATAGTATACCTTACACGTTGAAGTGCTGTTCCGTTTCATTGCATGGCAATAATCCTTTGTATTGGATCTTATATGTACTACATAGTCACAGAGACCAGACATCTAGGCTCGAACATTTTGTTTTCAATTTACTGTGTACATTTTTAAAAGCAAACCGTTGGAAAAACAACGCCACCTACTATAGCTTTCACCAAACTAAAATTGACAGACTATCAAATCTCGAGGCGGGCAGGTGGCGCCATCAACATATGATTCACCAAAACTAACAGACACGAGCTGAAATTATAGATAATGATAAAAGAATGTATATGTAACTAGATATGCATAAGTTCAGTCAGATTGTGTTTTAACTTCAATATCAGTTTTCTTCGGCCAAACTTTGAAGCTTAACAGTTTGCTAGTTAGAAATTATCTTAGGAATGAAGCCACAAATCTGCGAGGAATTTTTGTATCTCTGATTATTTTTGTATTAATAGACTTTTCATGTATACATATATTGATTACCCGAAGAAAAGATTACTCATAAAATATAACTTATTAGCTATCAAGAATCACCAGAATCTTCTCTATAAATAGAACTAACAGGTTGCCAAGGCACAAATCGCACTATAAGGCTATAAGTTTCGATTTAACGGTCCTAACTGGAACAGAGAAGGGTTACACCCAAAATCAGCGGAAAGCAGTGGGCGCTAATTTGAGCAGAGCACTTTCTATATTTCCTACTGTGCAAACACTTCGACAATGGAGTTTTCATAAGGGCCAATGTCGCAAACGTCAACAATGGCTTCTTCCGCAAATTTCTCGTGAATGCTAACTTAATCATACTGAATTACCAAGATATTTGTACAGAAGAGGAGTTCCTCTTTACAATAGAAGTGGTAGTTTAGTTGAGAGAGTATGCATTTTCAAAAAAAAATAGCAGAAGAAGCCATTGTTTACGTTTGCAACATTGGCCCTTATGAAAACTCCATGTCGACTTCTAGTCGATTCGAACGGTATACCGTTCATTTTTAATCGATCACATTAAGATTCCAAGGAAACTGATAACATCGCCAATTCACCCTCTCGCCTATACACTTGCACTGATGAGTCATTTAACGAAAGCTCCAGTCCATGGGAAATTGCAAAGCTAGAAACCAACGTAGCAGATTTTCTGGCAAAGGATGCCACTATCTGGGACACCGTCGGTACTTTAAATTCGGCAGAATCTACATCCTCGTACCACTGACTACAGATTGAGGTTCGCCAAGTCCGATAAATAGTCATACTGTTCCATGCATCGTGTTCAAACTTCATTTTCTACTCCGCTGTTTCAACAACATTATAATGATTTAGATCAGTGGTTCCCAAACTTTTTGGGCTCGCGACCCCCTTTTTGAATCAGTAATGGCTCCGCGACCCCCTTGGAAAACTAATGTGATTATGTTGCGGTAAAAAATAAAGAAATACATCAATTAACGATCTTTTTGATTTATTACGACATTTTATGTTATAGCCAGGGAAAAACACTCACAGTGTGATTGCTGCGATTTGGGACACTAGATTTGAAATTCGGGGCTGTGTTTGAGACAACGCCAATCTCATGTCATCTTCAACGTTCAGTCTGTTTCTTGTCTTCGTTTTGATTTGAAGTAGAGTTGAAAATCCGCTTTCACAAAGGTATGTTGACACGAATGGGATTAGGATCGTCAATGCGTCCATGGAAACTTTGGGGTACGTGCCATACATAGCACACCAGAACTGGCTCAATTCCTTTTCATGAAACAAATCGCGAAACGAAGAATCGTTTTTCTGGTCCAAGTATTCATCCTGTATCTCGTATGGAAGGCTAGCCATATCCAATGAAGATGAAAACGGGTTGCGTACTAAAGCAGCTACGTCAACTCGGGGAAATACTTCTCAAATTGCTGCTCCAGTGAATCCAAATGTACGATAATTCCTGCTTGAAGAGCCGAAGTCAGCTCATATTGCACAGACGATCAAACATGGCAATTCATCTTAACTTTTCGGCGCCATTTTTTTAGTTTTTCCGCGAATGCATGAAGATGATCTTGGAAGTGAACAAGATTGGATTGTTTTCCCTGAAGTTTCAAATTCAGCAAATTCAGATGCTCAAAAACATCAGCTAAGTAGGCGAGACGCTTCTGGACGTCTCCTTCATTAAAATGTGCAAGGAAATCATTTTTTCCATGAGCTTTCAAAAACGTTTGGATCTCATCCTTCAACTTAAACACTGTTGAGTAACCCTTCCGGCAACATCTTGCTGGCAAGAGCATATCGATGGATCATGCAATGGACACCTGCGGCATGTGGGGCAAGCTCCTTGACCTTCTTCTGAAATCTAGATTTCTCGCCAAGCATTGCAGGAGCTCCATCGGTGCAAACCCCACAAAGTTTTTTCCACTGCAAGTCACCATATTCAAAAAATGCCTTGATTTTAGCCATGATATCATCACTTTTGGTAGTAGTTTTCAAGTCACAACAGAAAAAACTCCTCCTTTAAATTGCCAGCAGAGCATACGTACTTCACAAACACCAACAGCTGCGCACAGGAACTGACGTCTGTGGATTCATCGAAGTTGAATTGCAAATAAAGGAAATTGTTTTATTTCTTCCGGAACTTGCTCTTTCACGTCTTCGCACGTATGGGCAATTCGTCTTTGCTTTAGCGATTTCTCATATGACGCCTGCACTACTGCTGTGTTTTGTTGTTGAATGCTGTCAGTGCCAGTGGCATCGAATCTCCGCCGAAAAAGTCCACATCCTTAGTACTATGCTCGGCATGCTTGGTATCCATGGTAAGGCCGTCTATAAAGTCCAACATAATCTTGTTCTTTTCTGTAACTATGTTAAATTTATTGAATACTTTACCTATTCAAGTTGACAATATTTAGTTTGCAGCGGTAAATCAAAATCTCAGCAAAATTCTAAATGTGGAAGCAACAAATTGGTCGGTTGATTGATTCGGGACTCGACGCGTGAATGGCCAGTGCAGTTGTAAAAGAAGACAAAACAAATGAGCCAACTACTACTGCGCATTCATTGAGTTTTTATTCACGTTTAACGACGCACCAGGACGCACACTAATACATCAACTCACATCTCAGTTAGAAGGAAAGAGCAAGTAAAAAATGAATCCATTCAAATGCGTGTGCTAGCAAGAAAAGACAATCGAAGAAGCAACTGTCCTTCGTTGCCTTTCGATCACCACTACTCTGCTCTACTCGAACGAATTATAAGACGTGCGGTAGTTGAAACAGCTTCTATTCGATTTTCCAGGAAATTTCACATGGGATTAGCAAGGATATCTATAAATTATTCAAAAATATAAGGCGACGTGGGGTAAAATCATCCATATCTTCGTTCACAGAGCCGTGCGGTAGATGAAATAACTTCAATTCAATTCTTAAGGAAATTTCACATAGGATTAGCCTTATATGGTTACTAGAAATAAGATGAAAAATTAGTATTTTCCATTTAATTCCAACTACCTTTGCTTATTTTGACAGATACGCGTATTTCGTATACAATGTGCCGACCTCTTCAGTGTCTCGTACTAATAACTTGACTGGATTAGTACGACTGGATTAGTACGAGACACTGAAGAAGTCTGCACATTGTAGACGAAATACGCGTATCTGTCAAGATAATCAAAAGTAGTTGGAATTAAATGGAGCATACAATTTTTTCTTCTAATTTTCTAGTTACAGGTATTCCACTAAACTGCTCAAACCCTCTAGGATTCTTATGTGGTTGATCTTGAGCTAGTCCGTGCAAAGATATCTATAATCTATGATTAATATCTATAATAATACAAGGGAAGTTAGGTAAACCCAGCCATATCTTCGTTCACAGAACCGAGGGGTAGTTGGAATAACTTCTGTTCGATTTTCCAGGAAATTTCACATGGAATTAGCACTATTTTGATGATCTTGAGCCTCTCCGTGCAAAGGTGTTTATAAATTATTCAACAATATAAGGGGAAGTGGAATAAAATAAGCTCTATAACTACACAACCATTTTCGTGCGGTGATTGATACCAGTTCCATTTGATTTCCCAGACAATTTTCAAGTGGAACTGGCCTTGTTTACAAGCCGCGCTTAAAAGCGACAAAAGTTACAGATTTTTTCCTTAGTTTTCATCAATTCTTGCCCACTGTGAATCGTATTAAAACTTCATTTTCTACTCCGCTGATTCAACAACATTTAGATGAAGCTCACATAAAAAATGATAAACAAGGACCGCTGCGGCCACACACACTATTACAAAGTGCCTCCAGAAGTAATGATGCTAGCGAGAAATTTGGAAATTTGTCTTCATTTGCATAAAAATTACATCTACCTTCCTTTTCCTCTTGATCTTCGGTGTAAGCATCGAATAGAAGCAATGATATGCATCCGAATCAAAGTGTTTTAAATGATTTGCGCTAAAAATTATACAATGATAAACAAACAACTCAACATCTCACCGTAATCCACCTTTACGAATTACGATGGATTGATGAGCTGCATGATGGTTGCGGATGAGCCTTTATCGTGTAGCGCAACATCGCTGTGACATTTTCAGGCAAACTCATCAAAAAGTTATTGATGAGAAAAACAACAGCACTATGATGGAGATCAATGTTTGTTTGCATGGTTGATTGGTACCTTGTGTCATTTCCGTCCAGATCCGCCGAGAACACCGGAACCTTAACCGATGAACTTGTCACTCGGTGGCAGCAACTTCGAGCGACCAACGCAGATGATGACTGGCCACTGATCGTAAATCAGAGTGGCATAATTATCGCCGCCGATAAGTGCCCACTCCTCTCCGGAAAGTGCAACTGCAGCCGCCGTCGTCGTTGGAAGTGACCCTGCTAATTTGTGCTGCTGCCATCGTTGTCCTGCTTCAAGATTCGATTGTTTTATTGTTTTTTTTTTCCTTCATTCGTTTTCCTTCGCCGTCCCTTTTCTTGGCAAAGGCAGCCAGCGGGGAGAGGCTGTGCAAATAATCTCATTAACAGGTTGCATTACATTCAATTTAAACAAAATTAAACACTGATACTGCTGCGTACTTGTCGACCCTTGTCAGCCCGTGTTCATTTGCGATAAATTACGGTCGGTATTTATTGTATTTATGAATTGTTGTTTTTTTCGTCGTCGCTGAAACGAGAACCCAGACGACGGGCTGTCTGCTCCTCCGTATTCGACGTTTCGCGGATGCTGCCAAAGTCACGCGTTCACCGTCGTAGACTGATTTGTAATTCCAATGCAATTCGGCTGTCGAACGAATGCTGAGGAGAGTCCATAAATTAAGACCAGAATCTGGTACTGTACGTGAGAGCGTCGCCGGAGAACTAGGACTAGGTCGTCCACCGCACACCGGTAAGTCACGTGGAAAAACGGGTAACCTTTCGTAAAAGGTGGGAATTCGTGGAGATATGCGCTAGTCTCGTCCCGGTGATGGTTTTTTTACGCTTTAATTGCCCTGGCCTTGGGATCCCAAAATGGACCACTCGCGAACAGGTTCGCTGGAAAGCGATCCCTTCTACGGCCACATATATTTACGCGATAATTGTCCACGAAATCTCGGAGAATTGACGACGGTCTGCGGTCGTTCCCGGCAACGTGAAAAAGAGCCACATTTATTGGACTTGATTGCTCTGTTCTGAATATCCCCCTCGACCCGAATGCGTAATAATTTCTAATGAATTACTTTGTTGGAGCGCTTAAGGATCATCACTCGAGCCTGCTGCTGCTGCATTTGGCCGCGAATGCGAACGATAATTATCGTAAAATAAAAATTCAGCTTTCCAGGGATTTTCTCTCCGGGTCTCACCCGCATAATAATGCATGCAAAGCTGCCGGGCGTGGTGATCTAACTAACGACGATCCGCAGTTCCCGCGACCAGGACCAGCTTGGAGCTTGGTGTAGTGCAAATAAAAATTAATGGAAATAAATTTGGTTTGTTATCGCTTTTTTTTTTGTTTCTGTTTATAAGCGGTTGCATCGGAGAGTTGGGTTAGTTTTGTTGAACTGTGCTCGGATTAATTGTTCATGTTTATGAGAGGAATCCGCGTTTTTTTCGGCAGGCTAATGATGGTAATCTATGCTTGTGATACTTGGAAAATTCAAATATGTGTAGTTGGAAAATTTAAATAGTCACTGAAACATCCAAACTAGCACTAGCCAATTCCTCCAAATTCCACTAGAAAAAGCTTCTCTTTTGACAGTTAGGCGCATTTCTTCACCGACTTTACAGACTTCTTTAGTGTCAAGAGCTCGACTTGCCAAGGAGATGACGCGATTCACAGAGCCTCTTACCAGCGCGTACCAACGCGTTACTTTTGCCTGTCGAGGTGGTAGATTCGTCCGTGCCTCGACCTACCCCGCAGTGGGATGTTAGGCAAAGGGTAACGTCCTTGGTTCGAGTACTACTTTACCCATGCCCTTTCGCTCAATTTTCACAGAGACGGAACTTTCAACACTTTCTCTTCATATCTTTCATTCTAGCAAAACATTACTGTCCACTCTTGGTGACTTATGGTGATTAGCGAACAACTTCTTCTACATCATAATCGTTACTCCACGCACGGAGAATACAAAACATAACAATTCGAGAAGTTGTTTAGCTGTTTCTTCTGGAAAGCTCAATAACTACTCGAAAATTGTTTGAACAAGCGGTTATTCGATACTAACGTTTGTTACTAATACTATTTCTGTGGTGATAATAACATTGGCTCTAAAGCCCAGTCGATTGCCGCGCACGGAGACTTAGAACAACAGTGAAAATGAGACATCTTCGAAATAAGAACTTCTCCGAAGATCAGACAGAAACTTCTCAGAAGGGAGTACTTATTTGTAGTTCAAGCAGGAATATCCCAAAAAAAATCGTGACCAAATTTTCCCAGAACTTTAAGAAAGAACCTCCCCAAAAATCAGGAGAGGACTTCTCAGAGCATCAGGAAGCAATTTAGGAAGAAATTCAAATTGGAACTTTCCAGATGTTCAGTACTAAACTTCCATGAAGTTCAGGACGAAACTAACCAGGAAGAGCACTACCTATAATTTTACAAAAAAAATCTGGAACAAACTGCCATATAGATCAGGACGATATGTCCTAGAATTTCTGGAGAGAACTTCTCTAAAGTTTAGCAAAGAACTTCCAAGAAGTTCCAAAAGAAACTTCCTAAAAGTTTAGTTGGAACTTCCCAGAAGAGCTAGAGAGCGTTCCTGAAGGTCAGAAAAGAACATTTAATAATTTCAGAATGCGGCTTTCTCGAAGTTCAGAAATACACCTTTCCGAAGAACAAATAGAAACTTTTTAGAGCTATAGGACTTACTTCCTAGAAGTTTGGCTTGGAGTTCTGGAGAAAACTAACCGAAGGTTCCGAAGCTATGGATGAAAGTTTCAACAAATTTAAGAGAATTTTCCCAAAAATTCTGGAGAGGATATTCCTAATGTTTTGGTAGAAGTTTCCTCGGAGTTCATAAGTTTAGAAAGAATAGGCGCCGGAAAAAACATCCCCGAATTTCAGGAGGAAGTTTACCAGAGAGGGCACTTCTTATAAGTTGAATGAATGAAGGCAGATTCCTACATTAACATTTTGCGGGAAAATCTGGTAGTTTCACTGATCTTGACGGGCCTTGAAGAGAAATTCGTACTTCAGCAGGACAAAGACCCGAAGCATGCTGCCAAGAAGACCAAGTCTTTCTTCCTGTCTTGTTGGATCCAACCGCTGGAATGGCCTCCACAAAGCCCGGATCTCAACCCCATCCGGTATTTGTGGGCGATTTTCGATGCCTGCCTTGACAAAACTGGTGTTGCCAGTAAAATTGACTACTTTGAAGCCCTGGAACGCACTTGAGAAGATCTAGATCTACAGCACGAAGCATGCCGATGCGCCGGCAGCGGGTCCTGGAATGCCAAGTAATAGAAATGCGTATCTTTTACTTTAATTTATCTTATCTGTGTCCTGAGAGAGAACGAACATCTTCATTGCATTCCAGTTGTTTGAATGTTAACAAAGCATTTTGAACTGTTTAAATTATCTCAACGAAAATGCAATAAAAAAACAATTAATGACTTAAGTTCAAACGCTTACAGGGTGATTCGATAATTATTGCGACACTTTAGATTGATTGGTAAGTCGGGCAAAGTTATAGAAATGAAACAGTAGTTATATAATTTTTTCCAACTTTAAATTAAGGTCACTCTTCATTTAGTGTAGATTTTGAATAATTTCACGAATCGCTGAAACATTTAATTTTTATGACAGCTGAAACTCTCCTTCTTTATTTCTTGGTACAACATGATTACATTCTTGTTACATTCAGTAAAATGGCGTCGAATCAAGTGGAAGTGCGCAAACGCATTTTGTACGAACGGCAGCAAAATCCGGATTCACCAGTACGCCATCTTGCCACGAAACTAAAACTGTCGAAAAGTACCGTGCTCTGTGTTTGCAAATCATTTGACCAGCGCTTGACTGTGGATCGGAAGGTTGGAAGTGCAACAAATCGAAAAGTATGGTCCGGATAAATGGACAAGATGTGGTAGCCATTACTAAGAAAAATCCCAATACTTACAAAAAGTGAAGCAAGGGCAAGGACTTAAGCCGTAAAAAGTGAAAAATGTGCCCAACTGTGACGAAAGGCAAAATTTCACTTCAAAAAGTTGTTCTAACGTTTTCTTGGATCAAAATGGACGACGAAACTTACGTACTCGAAGACTTTAAACAGCTTCCGGGTCTGGCTTTTTATACTGCGATGCAAAGGAACGCCGCTGCCGAGCATTCCCGGACAAAGAAGGTGTCCAAATTCCCGAAGAAGTATTTGATTTGGCTGGCCATATGTAGTTGTGGTCGAAAATCTAAATCTTCAAAACCGGTGGCTACCGCTTATCAGAAACCCCAACTCTTCAACTCTGCTTTGGCCTGATTTGGCCTCTTGCCACTATGCGAAAGCCGTCCTGGAATGGTAT
The DNA here is from genome assembly GCA_034211315.2 of Aedes japonicus. NCBI lineage: Eukaryota > Metazoa > Arthropoda > Insecta > Diptera > Culicidae > Aedes > Aedes japonicus. The sequence continues at coordinate 25,325 of JASCZW010005846.1, forward strand.
GAGCTACAAGAAGTCAAATACGTTCCAAAAACAGCCCATACACCAAAGTGTCCTGAACTTCGTCCAATAGAGAAGTATTGGGCTCTAGTTAGGCGGAAACTCTTCGAAACTAAGAAGAAAGCAAATGGTACCGATGATTTCAAGAGAAGATGGCTCTAATTTGGGTCTATAGATCTAGGATTGGGCTTATGCCAAAAAACTGGCAAATTTCACCATTTATATCCTGAAAATGTTTATTCATACAAAAGAATTGCCTTGATGAAATATCAACATGCTGTTTTGTATTTTCTCAGCGCCGTGCACGATTAAAGGGTGAGTCGACAATTATTGCGCCACTTGAGATTGATTGATTAATCGGCTTTAGCTATCGAAATGAAACCATTTTTTTACAATACTTCAGTGTATGTATTTATTTCAGCTTATAAACTTCGGTTAAATTTTTGATGAGCTTGAGTAAAATGGTCCACACTTGCGATTGACGCCTTCCATCTTAGCCTGTACAGCCGTTTTCGGCACGTTTTTCTCAGTTTTTGTTTCCACTTCCTCATGATTTCGGTTTCTCTCCTCGCCTCTCCTTTTATCACGATCGCGCCTCATCTTTGCCTAACATATTTCGATCGAACGGAGTTCAGGACAGTTTGGTGGGTTCATGCTTTCGGAACGAAATCCGCAGAATTAACCGCATACCACTCCTGCGTGATTTTAGAGTAGTGAAATGAATCCAAATCGGGCCAGAACAACGGTTATCGTGATGCGTTAAGAACGGCGAAAGCCGGTTCTGGAGGCACTCAGTTTAGTAAATGTCACCATGGTGCTAGTCACGGTACTCCATCGAAGCGAATTTCCAGATAGGCTTGCATTCGGTTTCGAAACGGTCAACTATAGCAATGTTGTCCTTACCCGTGAAATATTCCTGTCCCGGCAACTGCTTAAAGTCCGCTTTAATGAGGCCTCAGATTCGTGTAGAGTTTCCGGGCACGCGTTTTGGCATCATTCTGCCGGCGTTCGTCCGATTTGGGAAGTTCTGCACCTTGTACGTTTTCAATTCGGATCGTTTCTTGGCTCTTTGGACGACACTTTGCGAAACATCTACTTTTTTGGACAAGTCCGGCGTCGAAATGTTCGGATTTCGTTAAAATGCAAAAAAAGCATGATTAGCAGCACTGCTGCCCAAAAATTATATTTTCCCGGATTTCTTAAACAATTTCCTTCGAAGAGCGTTCAACAAATCGTTTTTAGACCTATCACCTGTTTTGAAGCAATTTGCTGGCATCGAATCCTAAAACACTATATTATGAAGTTTTAAGGTCCAGATTGTGCGTTTGTTCTCAGCTAAAGGGTATGTATATTTTTTAAATGCAGACATTATGGACGCAACTCAAGGTTACAGATTCTCCCAATTTCAACGCCTGCCGAGTTTCTCACGGCGGAACCGTGAGCATTTGTGCTCAAATAATAATTTGCTCTATTTGTTTGGTTTCCCTTTCTCTTCTTCGATTCCTCACTCACATGAATATGCTTCCAATGTATTCGATTCACAGATGATCCACATTGACAACGAAGCAAACGAATGATGCGAAACGATGCGTTCGAAGCGATGTGATCGAAGCAAAGCGAAGCAATCAATACGAAACTTACCAACTGTACAATTAAGAGATCCTTTAAGAGATCACATCTAGTTCTACTATTAAGTGTTTCTTGCCTTCAAACCACAGTTGAAAATCTTATAGTGCGCTTAATTGGGATCGCGCTATAGAGATCGGCGTTAATGAAGACAGTAGCATATGGACTTTAAACAAATTAAGGCAAAAGGTTTGAGGTTATTTGAAAAGATTACGTCCTGGTGTCTTTCGTTGAATAATTCAGTAAATAGTTCACCATCTTCTGGTTAAATCAGACTTTCAGAAGTTAAATCAGACTTGGAACTTCAAGAGATTTGGAAAAACCGCGAAAGTGGTCAATACCTGAAACTAGCCTTAGGACTATGTGATACTTATAAAAGCATCATTTGTATACATTTGTACTTGTGAGCAGGAAGCTAACCCCTCGGATCACTACGGGGTCTTCCAACGAATTTATTGGTGAGCTAAACGAAGAATTGTCCAGTATAAACTCAGTTTTATTTTCAGTGTTCGTTTCCTTAGTCGGACAGATACACTCAAAAACGAACCAAAGATTGTGGTACTATCGAGCATTAGCATGAGCATAATTGATCGCCCGAGGTTGCTACTCCGTCGCTGCCAGATCAGCTGTTCTTACACAGAGAACCAACCACCAGAGAATCAATGTGTAATATCTGTTAATCCTCACCCAAATACAGGTCAATTTGGACCGATTTAAACAAGCAGTAAGCATGCTGTTGGGGCCACTCACAAAGTGTAATGATGGTTTTGCATTGAGAAAATAGGGTAAATTTCAAATATGTTGCACCTCTGCATTTGCACGATAAATCACTGAGATGGTCTGAAAGAGTTGGTTTGGCAGCATGGTTCGTTTCGATAACCGATTAACACATGGGCTGGGACCAACCATTTCCCTTCCAAAGGCAGACGTGATCCGAGATTTGTCGTCTCAAAAAATCCCAACGACGTCAGCTAGGGGTCAGCTGGGGTGAGAAGCAATCACCGCCGGCGCCATCTTTGGAAATTATTTATAGATCAGACCGATTTCCAAAATTACGAAACGCCAATTTGGACCGATTTAAACCAACAGTCAGAATGCTATTAGGGTCACTCGCAACGTGTGATGGTGGTTTTTTCATTTGGAAAAGAAGGTATTTTTTAAGGATCACTTAAGAGCCGATATGGACCCATTTATACTAACAGTGAGGATGCTGTTGGGTTCACTCACAAAGTGGTTTCTCATTGGGGAAACAATGTAAATGTTTGGTAAGGCTTGCGAGTCGCTGTGGACCGATTGAAACCAAACATATGGATGCCGTTGGGGCCACTCACAAAGTTTGGTTTTTGATTGAGAAAACAAGGTAAATTTAAATTAATGCTTGCCAGTCGATTTGGCCCCATTGAAACCAACAGTATGGATGCCGTTGGGGCAAGTCACAAAGTTTGGTGGTAATTTTTCATTGGGGAAATATTTCAATTTTCAAACATTCTACAAACTATTTTTACACTGCAACTAATATCTGTCAGTTGAACTTTTTCTAAAGAGCAATCTGTTTTAATCTACCTAAAATTACGGTTGAAGGATTTGGTGAAATTAGAGTCTCTACATTTCGTGCCTTCTGGATAAACTTCATGCTTCTATTGAATCACAAGCTCATCTGTTTTGTAACAGATTTGGCAGATCTCGACATGCAATTGGGGGGTAACCACCTGGTACCTCATCGCAAGATGCTAAGAAGTGGACCAGAAGATACCCGCTCCCTCTTCTGACCAAACAATGTCGCACAATCGCCGAAAAATACTCCACTCGGACTAGTGCTAGTAGACTAGGTATGGAGAAAATATACTCCACAGTGAGGATTAGCAGTGAAGGAGGCTGTACAGATCCGCAGGAAGAAGCTACGGAAATTGCCAACCAACGCTACCGGAAAAGAGAAGCCACTAAAGGCATTCAGAGGAGGCCAACTTTGACCGAACGCCAACTAGTTGAAACTTGTACACAGACGGGATGAGGACCCTGAAGACATCGCCATTGCTACCAGAATTCAAGCGATCTTTGGTCGGTTCCTGAAGACGACCGTTTCGACAGCGAATTCACGCTGGTGTAGCTTCTAGGGGTCTGATCAGCTGGACAATCCAGCTGATGCAACACCTTCATAGTGGATATAAACTTTCCAGAGGCCCGCGTCGGTTTAACTAGGTCAAGGGTTCAATTCACAAAGGATCAAGGATTACCACCCTTGATGCTTGGGAAAGACGAAGCAAGTCCTCAATTGAGAAATGTGAAGTGCTTCGAAAAACACTCATTGGGGAGGCAGACAATGCCCCGTAGAGCGTATGAAGTAACGTATATGAAGAAGAAGAAGGGAGAAATCAAGTTTGGGAAATAAGTATGTGCTGCAAGAATGGAATGGAATGACTTTTAGCCTTTCGGGCTGGTTAGTCACCGCAATCATGGCAGTGTTCCTTCCTACACGAACTGACTCTTCTCTAGCAGAAAAAAAGGGATTCCGATTGTTAAGATTGCTCGTGAATAATATTGTTTGCCTCTATGTCCTAAAATGTGAGTAGCGTCCGAAATATTTTTATTTCTATTTTCAACCGATCAGCACCGGATGCTTTAGTGTTTGTTTTGTAAAGGGTGTTTCGATCAAAATTTTGTCGACTTAAACTTGACGCATTTCCTTTCATCGTGCCTTGAAAAATTTTCCACACCCCTTATTTTGAAGAGGTGTGCGTGTAGCATCATGCCTCTATTTTGATTTTGAAATTAGCACTTCAGTTATCAAAATGTCGACGAAGGAAGAGCCGCAAAGCATCAAAAGTGGCATGCTGCCAACAACGTTCAAAGGGTGCCCAATGACAAGAACCCTTCCAATACGCCAGAGATCCGCCCAATCGAACAATATTGGGCCATCGTCGAGCGGAACCTTAAGAAGACTCAAAAAGCGGTAGTGATCGAGAAGCAGTTCAAGGCAAACTGGCGTTCTGCGGCGAATAAAGTGAACAAGGAGACTGTACAAAATCTTATAGCAGGTGTTAAACGAAAGACCCGGCAATTCGCATTCGGAAAAAGGAAGCTTAGCTGAATATTTTTTTGTGTATTTTTTTTTAACTGAACTTGAAAAAGAAAAATAATTTGACTTATTAGTAAAAACTTTGATCGACTCACGACTACTGTTTGACCAAATTTTGATCGGAACACCCTTTAAAACACTCATTTGAAAGGAGGCATGCAAATTCTCATAGGGAGTATGAAGCCAAGCGGAAGAAGAAGAAGAATTTAAAAAATATTGCAATCTGGTTTGGGTGCTGCAATAAAAGAATGGAATGACTTTTAGCCTTCCAAATTATGTCAGTTTCCCTTCCTACTCGAACTGACCTTTCTCTAGCAGAAAAAAGCGATTCCGATTGTCAAGAATGCTTGTGATTAATATTGGTTCACAGTTGTTTGCAATCTTTCATGCGCCATACAACAATGTTTGCAATCTTTCATACAACAGGCTAGATTCAGGCGTTATCTAGCTGAAGTTTACATGAAATATCCCATGGATTTCTGCCAAATCTAGCATTCCCTTGATGTGCATTAGATAACGCAGAAAATTAAATTATTCTTTAATTCTGTGTTGCTTCTATGTTCGAAAATGTGAGTAGCGTCCGGAATATTTTTATTTCTGTTTTCAACCTGAAAAACATCTGGTGCTGATGTATTTTTAGTATTTGTTTTGTATTCGTCTGAAACAAAAATTCGAGCTTTTTCTCTTTTCAACCTTTCTGATTTAGCTATAAGGAAATGTAAAAAGGGCTTGTTTCGATTTCTTCGTTAAATTCAAAATTTGCCACAAGTGTGGCACCGATTTTTTTTAACGAAATCAAAGTAAAGCAGTAACGAATTAGCTAGCATAAAAACTTTGATCACCCGTCAAAGGATGTTGCAAAAAAAACGACCCACCGACAAGTTTGACCCCGCCAACATTGCGCCTCATAAGTTTTGCATTGGAAACGAACCCCCCCCAGTTTCCACAGAGCAGAACTTGAAATTTTAGTTTTAGTGTTGCAACGAACCGCCGGATTGAAAGTGAAGTCAATTCGCAGAACGCCATCGGCAGAGGCTCATTTAATTAGCGTTTTACGATCATGTTCCTCCGATACGATGGCAGACTGCAGAGCAAACTCGTTGTTTTCATTAATCTCAATTTGGTTCGGCACTTTATGGCCCACCATAAAAAGCAATTATTGTTTACAGAGTTGGATGGCAGTTTTCCTCTTAAATTTTTTCTCTTCATCATTTTCGGTAGAACTAGAACCAAAGGTCAAAATCTCACGCTTCATTCATGGGTTCGAAAAACCATTCTTTCGAGGTTATGTCAAATATTCGGTCGGTTTCCCAAAATTACACACCGTCTCTTGCTCTCACTGACTGTGTACAGAAGTACTTAGCCTGCTTTGTTTTTTTTTTGGTTTTTATTTTGCACATTCCTGACCTGACCACGACGATCCTTTTGTCAGTAGTGATGGATCATCAACGAGCGCGAGGAGCCGTATCAGACGTAATTTTTTTTTCTCGAATTTCGAATGAGGGAAGATATTTCATGTTCACTTGTTTTGAAACGCGCGTACGATTATGATGCTCTCTGAATTTGTGCGAGCTTTCATGATGATGGCGGTTTCTTAGACTGGTTGGTCACGACACAGCCCATTCCGTGGCGCGTCGAACACCCGGAGGGGGGTCGGAGAACGCAAGGAGCCGCCATCCCGTCGCAATTCCCGGAATCTGATTATTTTCATTCATAAATTTCAGAGTGTGTGAGGTTCGGCGTTTGGGTCGTGCTCTTTCTTTTCAAGGTTTGGCTGCTTTTTTTGCTTCCTTCTCGTAGCTTGCTTTGTGTCCGTCTGCTTTCCCATTTCGTGTGTCTGTAGGATTTTGGATGAGCCTCGGGAAGTCTAAGCCTGAGAAAGTGTGTTGGTCTTCCGTCGCTCGAGCGATGATTGGTGGTGGGCTTCAGGCGAGGGGATTCTTGTGCGTTTTTGGTCAAGATTAAAAGACCTCGATGCCGGGCTGTGATTTGATTCGGGGAGTTCAAACCGAGTGGCCGGAGGAATTTGCAAAAGTTTTGCGTTGCATTGGAAACGAGACGGTGTTACTAGTTTTGCCAACTCTCTCTCTCTCTCTCTTTCTGCCATTGAAAACTTCCACCGCGGACCATTTGACCGATGATCCGTTAAAAATTCCAAGAAATCCAATCCTGCTCAATGCAAACAGAAGGAACAAGAAAGCAAGAAAAAAAAACAAATTACCCTGTTTACTTGAAATATTTTTACGTGCCCCTCCGGTCGCCAATCGTGACAAATTCGACGATTATTAATCAAACGAGATTAAGTTACTCCGCGCCATTCAAGTTTTGCAATCCTTTTGTGTCTGCTTGCGTCCATCGCCCGGAGCTGATGATGACTCCGGTGGCTACCGACCGGTGTGGTCCCGCAAGGATCGACCACAGACAAATGGAGGCAGCACTCCTTGTGTCCGTCGTCATTTTCCCACGTTCCCAGACGATGATGTGGTACGCTTAATACCTCCATGCGACACCGACAAACGCAAGCCTACTAGATTCAACAAAGGGTTGGCCAATTCCAAGGCCCCCCCCCCCCCGCATTCGCTAACGTATATCCGGGGCCGTTGCGCCGCCAAAGTCGTCGGGGTTCGATTGCAGAAAGAGCGGTCGAGTAAACAGAAATTATCGTCCGCATCCTGCCGTGCGCTGATCTTGCAAGATGACAAACTTCTTCATCTTCGACGAGATGCGCGTGTGACGTTTGGTAAACAAATATTGTTTTAAGAAAATTTCGTGCCGCAATCTCGGAATGGAATGGAACGACTTATTTTTTTTCCAGCCTCAGCGGCGCGATGCGATTCGAAGAACCGTCGACACCGTGGCAAAGGGAATGAAATGAGCAAGCTAATAATTGCTAAATTAAATAAACACAACAAAATAATTAAAACCAATACAATGTCTCCGGGTGGAACGAGAAGGGAGTTTGTGTCGCCAGGCCGATGATGGGGAAGTTTTCGGTTTGTAATCTGATTTGTTTTGTTTTTTCCGAAGCGTTTCATTGATAAACTGCTGTGGCTTGGGGCAATCAATGGATCCGAGCGCCATGTGGAAAAGTGTGCTCGGGGAGGTTTTAGCAGATTGGCCCTGGCTTTCCAATTGTTGAAGATTGAAAAAATGGGTGATCTGTTCAAAGTAGTCGTAAATTTCGACCGGATTTGAAGTTTTGCATTGGAAACGAGTCGCCTTTTTAAAAACGAGTCACCATGTCCAAACGGCAAAGTTGAGAATCAAATCTACGATTTTTACGTATTGGTTCATTTTGGTTCTGAAGCTTGTTTGGATGCAATTGGAAAACCAAAGGGTTGCTTCGATATCTCATCTACATGAATGTTTTAAAAAATATGCTTCAGTCAGTCGTAGTCATAGCGATGATAAATATCTCTCGAGCGTCGTCCGCTCGTCAAATTACAGTCGTCTAACAGAAATGAATCAACGTTGAATGTTTCAGAATGGGAATTGGTCAGGAAGAAATGGAATGATGTTTATCGATCGCTTTGGCAACTTTCATTGTCATAAAAATGCGTTTGTTACGGTCAATAATGTTGATAATCCGTTTCAGTTGGCGAAAAGCCTGAATGCCAATTGTTCTTAAAGAGAGATGTTCTTTGGGTTTGCAAATTCCAGCATACCTACATCTGAAAATTAGCTTGTAATAAGACTTCGCGTTGGAGAACAGGAGCTTGCCGGGCTAGCGTATCTTCCAGCGATATGGAAACAGGTTAACTGCTTTCTTCCGCTAAAGACTTCGGCAAGTTGCCGGGAGCAATCAATACTCGAATGTTTCAGCAAGAGGTTGACCGCTCCTTAAACACCAGTGGCCTTCATGTTTTTCGTACACCTAACCTGCTATTCTGGTTCCATCAGAGACATCTATGGGTATTTAAGCGACTCGTGACTTACTTGGATTTCTGTATTCGAGAGACTTTCGGAACTTACTTACTTATTTTCAATAAGTAAGACCAACGCCTTGATGTATTCTGCTGTACATTGTAGTTGTCTCACACGGTCCATGCCTCGAAGTCTGCGGAAGACCCGTCAGCCGCTTACCACTTGATCAATCCATCAAGCTAGTGTTCCTCATCTCGGTCACAATCGAGGTTTCCTCATCTCAGCCATATCCAAGGTTTCCTTATTCGGCCACAAAAGGCGTGCATGTGATTAACTGCTAATTCTGAGATGATTCTCTTTAAAATAGCTGTCAAAGGGCTATAGAAAAACTAGTTTCCATTTGGGCAAGGAAGCATTGCTGTGGAATCTGAATTCAGAAAGCTACCCAGGTAACCAATAAGCAGCTCCAAAGCATCTTTAGCCATCAAGCAATTAAGTCACCTATCAAGCAATTAAGTCACCTTAAATGCCGCTTTTGACCCAATATACGGCTGCTTTACTGCAATGCTATGATCATGCTTCTTCAATGTTATTTTGCATTCGAAATGCTTGTTACAGGCTGCAAGCATTCAAAAAATATTTGAAATCCAGCTTTACAACAGATAGCATTCAAGATGCTGATATAATGCTAATTTAATGCTAATAGAATGCTTGTAGCATCTGAAATACAGATTTAGGGTTGATTTACTGCATTTGTTAATGCTTTTTGGTTACCTGGATATTGTTGCATTTTACGATTTCTTCCGCATTAGTTTGCTTCGGTCTAACTACGTTAGAATCAGAATTTCAGCTGGCACCCGTTACTTGCTTCTTCTCACGAGCAGTAGACATCATCATATGAAAACCTAATGTTGATCTTGTTAACTAGCCTTGGTATTGAAGAGCTCAGATTAAGGGGTAAAATACCTAAACAAAATACCTAAGAATTGCAGGCAAAATATCTCTCGAATAGCAAAACTTGTCATTTTGCATACCTCGGAATACCTGAGAGGTCCTATTTTGGTATTGTCGTACATCAATTTGGTATTCGCATAATATCCCGAGCAAGACCGAATAACTTGATTACCGGCCTTGATATTAACGAGCTCAGATTAAGAGGTAAAATACCTGAGGATAATACCAGAAAATTGTTCCTACAATATTATGCGAATACCAAATTGAGGTAAGACAATACTAAAGTAGTACCTCCAAGGTATTCCAAGGTATCCAAAATAACAAATTTTGTTATTCGAGAGACATTTTGCTTGCAATTCTTAGGTATTTTGCTCAGGTATTTTACCTCTTAAGCTGAGCTCTTTAATACCAAGGCCAGTTATCAAAATCAAAATTAGATCTCCTGCTTGGGATTGTGAGAATAATTTTATGGTATTATCCTCAGGTATTTTACCTCTTAATCTGAGTACCCAGGCCAGTTATCAAGATATTTGTTCCTGTTCGGGTTGCCTCGGTCTAACTACCATAGGAACAGGTACATACAATGAAATCGACCAGATGTTAAACGGATGAAGACTATCACTGTAAGGCACTGTAGTATGGAGCGATGACTTGGAAGGAGGGGGAACATCATCAATACACATCCCAAGCAGCACAAAACCGTCAAAATAGGTTGCAACAACTTCATTGCGACCTAATTGAGTCACATTGAAACGTGTGTGCTGCTACGGATTTCAAGGCAGGCGATAACGATGAGTTACTGAGGAAATTGATCTTGTAGCTGCTGTGAGGGCGGTATGATAATCTCCAGAAATGGTTCACCGTCGGGTCTAAATCTCAAATCAACTCTTCAACAAAGATATCAAAATCATTAGCAGCATTAGCAATAGATTTCCGGGCATACATTCTGGTTTCTCGGCGGAAATAGTGACCATTTTCGTAGTTGCATCCCAGTAGCCAACACACACGTTCGTCATCGTGAGAGATTCTACTAGCGTTATTGAAGCGTTGCAGATAAATCGACCACCCAAACGACTGAAAAAGACACCACCGACCAAGATGCTAGCTCGGCATGTGCTAGTAAGTTGCTTACTAGGATGGTTTCACTTCAGAGGGCTGAACACTGGGTTCGGAGCAGTATTCTTTTCCACTGGGTCATCAGGATTCGAAGACTTACAAAGACAAATCTTGTCCTGCCTTCGAACGGGACCACAATATGGTTGATGGTCTCTTGCAAGTAGAATGCGATTACTGAACGATCCGGAATACCGTAGAACCTGAGCTATGTTTGATGACGCCGTCCGTGCGACGATCCTGTTGCTCTTGCTAAACTATAAGCCACTTGACCACGAGTGACACCAGCAGCGAGATACAAAAGCGATTTAGGGCTGACAATCGTGCCTAACTTGAACTCCGAAAGACGTTCAGATCAAACAAAGTACGCTGAACTACAAAGTTAATCATCTACAAGACATTAATTAGATCGGTAGTAGTCCTCTACGGTCATGAAAGGTAGACATTGCTGGTTGGTGTCTTCGAACGTACGCTCTACCGTGAATTGCATATGGAAGACGGAACGTAGATGAGGCGAATGTACCGCGAATTGCAGCAGTTACTGGAAGGACCTCCCATCGTTCACACCGCACAAATCGGTCTCCACTACGGTAGGTTGGGTATGTCGTAAGAATGTCGGACGACAGCCCAGTTAAATTTGTTCTCGATAAAGATCCGATCCGACAGAAGAAAAAGAGGCTCACAACGAGCTAGGTGGGTCAATTAAGTAGAGGGCGACCTGCGGACCTTTCGCCGACTGCGAGGCTGTCGAAGTGCAGTCATGGACCTAAAAGATGGAGATAACTTCTGCATACAGCGGAGGTTCTGCATGGCTCCACTGTAGCCTAACTGTCAGTCATCGCAGGCTTGGTTTTCGCCATAGCATCGCTTTTTTCGGACACACAATAGGATCGTGGCAACCTTTTCTGCTACTGCGATTACCAACTGGAAAATGGCGACCGGCTTTCCGACTTCAATGACACATACAGGAGAGCAGCAGAAGTAGATTCTTCACTCATCGTGGTCATACAGTGGCATTTTATAATGCAATTGATTGAAACCAACGCTCATTTTGAAGAATGTAGTTTGACGAAATCGGAAACTGTTTTCAGAAGGCTTAACATTTTTGATATGGTCCGTTTCCGTTAGAATTCCTTGCTACTTGAGATGTTACAAGCGGCTTTTCAGGCTACAAACAATGTGTAGCCTGAATCTGGTATCTGGAAAGCTGGAATCCTAGCAGCTTGAAGTGTTATACAAACAAGCTGAATAAGAGTATTTTGGTTACTTCTTAGTCCAGATAAGGCTGAGCAAAATAATCGCTCAAAAGGACAGTTTAACATTCCTGTGACCTCTTAAGCAGCTGTAATGTGAAAGTATTGTGATTTCGCAAGGCTTGTTCGTGACAAAATCTGGACAGATTAAATTTGGAATAAAACAAATGTGGTGTTAGTTCAATCATGATTCACTTTTTATTAATTTACCTGTGTATTATTAGTCATCTTAAAATTACAACAGTTCCTTGATTAGGCTGCATGAAGAAACTACGAACTTTTGAGTTTACTCCAGCCACTAGGGTCTGTGCAGACTTCTCTGCAACCGCTTTAGCTTCTTATGTTCAAGATTTTCGAAATTTTTCCATAGTTGTAGCTTGTTGTTCTCTCTTCACGAGAGCCCAATACCGCTCGATAGGTCGCAACTCCGGGCAGTTAGGTGGATTCGTCTGTTTCGGTACACCTTGGACTACATTCGCTTTATACCATTTCAAAACATCTTTGGCGTAGTGACAAGATGCTAAATCTGGTAATAATCGCTTCTTTAGGAATTCTTCACGGTATATTTCCTTGTTTGCTGTTCCGGTAGTGATAAAGCTTTGGCTCGACCACAGCTGCATATTGCCTGCCAAACCAAATATTTGTTAGGAAACTTGGCCAGTTTCTCCGTTTTAAAATGCTCCTTTACGTCGTTGCGTTGCATGGCAGTATTATAAGACATTCCAGTAGGCTGATTAAAGTCTTCCAGCACATAAGTTTCATCGTCCATTATCACGGAGGAAAACTTCGTCAAATATTCGCGATACAACCAAGTTGCAGAACATCTATCGCGGATGCCGGAGATGTCTCGCTATCCATTCAATGAATCGGTATACAAGCGTTAAAGCTAAGGTTCGACAATCTTTACTATCTGTCATGTTTTTTTCCTACATAATTTGAATACAAAGTGTAAGGAAGGGACCATCAGGACACCGAATTCAAGCGATTTGGATCGGGTTAGTTGATAACATTTCGTGAATTAATGGGCGGGCTCTTCTACCCACTCAGTAAATTCAGACAGTAAGTTCATAGTAATACAAGTGATAATAATGCGGCGGTTTTTGATGAGCTGTGATGGTTTTATCTTGCAAGATTCCAATTCAACATGGCTATTTAAAAATCCAAATTTGAGTTTAGGTCACTCAAACTCGCCAAAACGATGGGTTTCTTTGACACAGAGTTCGAACCCAATACCATTCCTTGCCAGTGAGAAAAGGAATCACTCCCTCCATATACCAATGACTAATATAGAAATATTTCTACTGTCTTGGAATCGGGATCCCGGGAGTAGTCAAAATGTTAAGTTAAATGAGAGAATCCATCCCGGGATGGAAGCTCTAATCAGTTCCAAACATCTGTTGGTTCCTAGGGGCAAGACACTGAGCAATCCTGAGTAACTCTGAGCAATTATGAGCATCTCTTATTCACTGGATTCATATTGTGCTGTTCAACATTCCTACCTTTTGTAAAGCTTGGTTTTGACAGTGAAATTGCATAATCAAAACAAGAAAGTTCTGTCGTGAATGGTTACCGTATCAACATTGTGTCACCCGCTAGTCATCATATTAATATGTAGTTGATAATAATTTGTGTAGATTGTGTTGTTTTCAGCTTGGTTCGAACTAGTGTCGATCCCCCAGCCCGAGCTCAGCTTTTTGTTAGCCGCCATCTACTATTCATCTGAACCCGTCCCCGCATAAAAATTAATTAATCGTGCCATCATCCCCGCGCCGCCTCCCCGGCTAATTATGCATCTTAAAATGATCCTACAGAACCTTCTCTGTTGGATTTCTACTTCGGGGCCAATTCCTCTTCCAAATACTGCGACCTATTTTGCCTGAAATTAGTGCTTCTCACGTTACCATAATAAATCGTTTTCTCAGACAGTAAACATACTTCTGTTATTGGTTGCCACAGTTACCAGGTTATCACCAACCTATTCAAGCCAGTGCTGTCAGAATACTTTAGATCGAGTTACAAATTATACAAGTTGATGGAAGCTGATGCATTCTGAGCAAACGTGAGTTTTACGATCAAATATGAGTGAAGTTGTTTTTTCGTTTTCGCACACATTTTTTGGCATTCCCATCACTCTATATCTTGGGGGATAAGAAATTTATAAAGTTTGCAAATTTGATGAATCCTGAGTAATTTTGAAGGAAAAAGTTACTCACGAGAAAACTGTCTTGCCCCTTGGTTGGTTCTCTGTGTAATAACAGCTGATCTGGCAATAACGGAACAGGAACCTTGGGCGGTCAATCATGCTCATGATTAGTTTTACCACAGAGAACAGACGTTCATCTTCGGTCTGCTACTTGTGTAAAACTTTAAACCGACATTTCAAATTTATGTCGTTATGCTCCTGGTAGGCGGCGCTGCAGTTGTGTGAAAACTGTAATGTAAATGTTTATCAATACAAAGCCTAGCACATAAACTGAAAAGTTTTGGTTGTTTTTCTCTCCACTTGCTTTTTATACCGGCTGCTCATATTTACTTTTACACACATTTTTAGAGAAAAAAGTATATGGACATCAATGTCTGTTCTCTGTGGTTTTACCTTCAAATTCTGAAATTCTGTCAATCTATCGTATGTTCGCAAATTTCCAAAACGTATGCTAGCATCTCCTAAAACGAAATCAAGATAATGGTCGCGTTTCCAATGCAAAAGCAAGATTTGCTCTTTCCATTTTCAAGCAAAGCCTGCAATTGTTTTATTGTCTATCGCATCATCACCATCCCACCATTCACAAGGTTTCGCCATTGCAAAACCCTAGCGAAAATCGCGCTTAACCATTCAAGGGCCCGGAACGCTCATTAATACTCCCGCCGTTCGAGAAACGTCCATAATAATGAGCATTTTCCTTAATGACTAAAGGACAGCCACCTGGCCCCCATTCGCCACTTGATCAATATTTATGAGATCGGAAGCTATTTCTCCTTGATTTCGATTTGTGCAAGAGTAACCTTTTAGTCGAAAGTGAAAAATTCGGTCAACCTCCGCACTTGTTCACACGGCCGCTCCTTCCATCTCTCCCCACCGATCTGCAACGGACAATATCGTTTAGCATCAATCGAAATGCTTTCCACAATTGAAGAATCCGGGCGGAAAAAAAGCGAAATTGAAGGATCTCAGGGAAACAGCCAAACCAATTTGCACCGGCGCCGAAAATTACTGACGTTGCTAGAAGCCAATCGAACCGTTCGTCGTTGGCAAGGCAACACGAACGAAAAAAAATAACAAAAAAAAACTGCCAGAGATAAACTGGTCGTGCGTTATATTCGTTATTATTTTCAAATTTTCATATTCCTGCCGTTCCTGGCGATGACGATGAATAATGGTGGTTGGGCGCTTGTTGCCTTGGCAGAGTAATGATATTCATGTCGCTGTTGCCGGTTGGCTTTTGGCTGAGCAGAGCACAGCAGGTTTTGATGTCCTTCCGACCCATCATCAATATTACAATAATTACCCAATGTTTACGAGCTCGGTAATGATGGCACCGACCGACAAGCCTTTCAACCGAAAAAATTCCAAGCGCGTTGCGTAGCTTCCTGCGCGAAGATCTTGAATATGGCCGAGCAGAGCTACAAGCTAAAATAATAAAAATCAACCGATTATCCCATTCACGTCCTTTTTGACGTCCGGAGAGCTATATCTTGATCTTTGAATACGGCCATATTTCTGACACCCCATGACAGTCAGCAGAAAAAAAAAACACAAAACAACACAAACGGCTCTCGCAATCACTCAGCGCCGATAGAGGCCCGCAAAATAGATTCGACTTCCCTCCGCACCCATATTTGGACGAAAATGGTTTCCCGGAGCTTTTGTCCGTCAACGAGAACTCACTCACTCGATGGACTCGCCACCATGGTGCCCCGACGATTAGACAAAACCATGTAGTCACAAGTGGTCCGCTCGAGTCTTATCGCAACTCGAAGATCCTCTCACAGAACACCCCCCCCCAACCTCACCCCCGGACCACCCCTTGAGAAGATGATTTGAATGTTTCAATTTCTGCGTGCGCCGAATCTAGCTTGTATAGCAGGATGATCACTTTGCGATCGTTCCGACCCCGTTCGGCCGCATCGAAATGGACAAATGGGGCTTCGCACTTCAATCTACATAATTTATTTAGTGTTTCCTGTATTTTATTACGGCGTAGCTAGAAAGATTCCCGTCAGGGAGGGGGGGAAGGGAAGCACTAAACCGAAGACGTCTTCTCCTGAATGTTTGTGCCTGATCGCGAGGACCCAACCTTGAACCGGGGACATTTGTCCACCACCAGGAGTGAAAATTGTCTTGTGCGAGGGTGATGACTTTATTTTCGACAGGCGGAGGCCCGCGCACTAATTAGCTTAATTAAAATTCCGGCAACCAGTTGGGAATTTATTGCAATTGTTATGACGGGGTTTTCGGCTGCTGCTGCTGCTGCTTTACACAGAATCCGCGCGCGACGAAGGAAAGAAGGATGCAGCTCGTTTGGGCCTCATTTTATAATACATCTTGCAATTTTATGCGCACTGATTGTGGGATCTTGCCGCGCCGCGCGGGGTCGAAGACATGGCCGATTCAACGGCCGAAATGGAATATTTTCACTTTTGCTTGGGTGCAACAAAGAATTTGGGATTTTGTTTTGCATTGGAAACGAGACTGTGGAATCTTCATCCAAGGATGTCAGTAGAAATCAGCAGCGGAAGGCCAATGGAATCACTCTTCGGAATGATAGGAGGAAGCCATAGTAACCAAAAGCTTCGGTTAAGAGCAAGTTGGTTTAAGGTGCTGAATAGCATTCTATGCAGCTTAATTTCTACGTCGTTATTCGAATTTCGAAGGTACTGACCTGCATTCTGAACATGAAAGTTTCAGACTTGCATTCTAAACTAGAAGGTGTCTAAGAAACTACGAATTTGAACTTCAAAGTTACCAACCTGCAGTCTGAGCTTAAGAATTTCAGACTGAACTAAACAATTCATTAGGTCCTAAGTAACATTGGGAGACTCTCTTCGTCGACTGTCTCTCTGCGTTTCTACTATGTAAAAACATGTTGAAGTATTTTCAACACACAGTACGGTAAAGTGTAATGGAGAATCTAATACGTCAAAAACATTAGCAAATCGTTGAGCATGAGCATGATTGACCGCCCGAGGTTGCTACTCCGTTATTGCCAGATCAGCTGTTATTACACAGAGAACCAACAGATGATACTTGGGACTAACATACATCCTCAATGTGTAACAACTGGTGATCCCAAACTAAGACATTACCGGCGCCTGCCCCGCCCGAATGCAGGTCAAGTAAGGAAAGGATAGGAATATGTTGAAATGATACTCGCTTTTATTGGAAGCCGCGGAATCCACTGTACTTCCACGAGTAATCACTGGAATTTTGGATAACTGGATTGCGTAGCAGCAGGGTTCGTTTTGGTTAACGATAAGCTGTCAAGTTAAATATTTGAAAATGAGGAGTGATTTCCGATTTGAACCGATTTAAACCAACTGTAAGGATGCTATTGGGGCCACTCAAAAAGTGTGATTGTGGTTTTTCATTGGGAAAACGCTGAAAAGCCGATTTTGACCGGTTTAAACCAACAGTAAGGATGCCGTTGGGGCCACTCACAAAATGTGATAGTGGTTTTTCATTGAGAAACTAGGAGATATTTTACAATGCTGGAAAGCCTATTTGGAGTGATTAAACCAACAGTAAGGATGCTATTGGGGCCACTCACAGAGTGTGATAGTGGTATATTATTAGGAAAACAAGGCAATTCATCTCAACGCCTGAGAGCCAACTCGGACCGATCTACACCAGCAGTACAGATGCCGCTGGAGTCACTTACAAAATGGGACAGAACCACGACTTCTCATGGTCACTCGATCACTCGCGCAACGAACAATAGGCAACCTAACCCGATAACAAAATATTACGGAACAAAGTATCGACACAAGCGATTCAACCGATTCAACTAATAGTCGACGCAAACCTCCCGGCTTTGTTGATAAAACTACATTCAAAACTGTTTCGTCCACCAACACCTCCTCTATACATCTTTAAAGCCGAAATGTGAACAAAGTCTATTGTGTCTCTATAGACGGTTGTGAAAACAAATGAATAAAACCTTTACAAGACCATAGAGATTTTGAAAATGTTCTAGTGAAAGATGTTATGACCACTTGAGAACCTTCATCAAACCTATTGGTTGCCATCAGAACCAGCACAGGGCCAAATGGCCACAGCTGTCAAACTTCACGGCGATATCGTGATTGGTTTTTGTTATTCTGCTTTGTTCGATTCTCTGCTCTTCTGATTCATTAAGCAGTAAATAATATCTTGGAAAAAAAGTTGTAGCGTTGCGAGAAATTTTGTTTCATTGCAAAATATCCAAAACAAATTGAGTTTTTTTCACAGTGTATCGTGCGCCAAATCATATGCGCATTTAATTTTATGGTGAATATTGGTACGATAAGAGCCGAAAATTAATACGCCTCGGAAATAATGCGAGTTTAAGTCTACAAAAACAAAATTGAAACAAATATATTCGATAAATTAATCATACATTTCATGAAAATTTATGGAATTAAACGAGGTTATCTAAAAGAATGCCAAAATTTATCTCTGATCTACAGTTCATTGGAATTACACATAAAATTTGGTGTGTTTAGTTTTCCACATTTCAGTTATTTCATATATTTCAATATGGCGATTGGAAAAAATCACTGTTTTGGCAAAAAGCCAATTTATCTTCGCAGTGGCTACTTAAAAACTCTTTCGTCATTTGGTGGCTTTCCTCAATGCCAATTGGCCATTTAATGCATTTACTAGAAGCAAAATGGCTTTAAAATGCTTTTTCAACTGACCATAATAAGATAATTTGAATGAGCCTAAAACGGCATTTTACGAGTCCATAAAGTCAAAATAAAACCTTGATAGGAGTAAAAGGAACTTCAGAAGACAAGGTTTTAAGATCGCTGTAACGAAGCTGTGTAGGTTCTCATAAACCTGACTAAAACTTGAAACCTATTGGCACCTCTTAGTACCGTAATTAAACCAAATTGATTTCCAGCGGCTTTCATAAAACGTTAATAAAACTTTATAAACCTATATTGTCTTCAAAACTTGGTGGAAACAAACTATCTGTTGTCTGAAAAGAAACAAAACTAAGAACAAAGACACAAGTAGAATCTCTTTAGTCCCCCGGATGTTCGAAGAGGACAGCCATTTCTATGAAAAGACACCAAGAGTTACCGCTGCGGGCCGTCGATGGCTGACTACAACCTTGTGGGCACCATTGGTGGAAATGAGCATTGAATGAGAATAGTGAGAACATCCCACCGAATAAACTACTACAACACTCAGTTGTCTAGCAAGCCGAAGCCCATTCGAGCTATATTTGATGAACCCAGTCTATGAGTCAACCTTCTCAAATTTTTCGCTAATACGCTATTATGACAAATTTATAAGCGCTGATGACAATGCTGAGGTGGATCCAGCAAAAAGCGAACAAATCAGCGGAAGGAATTGGTATGCAAGTCATCGAAAGGCGCAAGGGTCGCGAGAATTACACGACCTGGGCGTTCGCCATGAAGGCGACTCTCATTCGCGAAAGATCCTGGGTTGCTGTGAAGCCGGTTGATGGTCAAGTCGTGGACGATGAGGCCAGTTTGCGAGCGTTGACGGCTACCATATGCTTGCGTTTGGAAACCACAAACTACAGTCTGGTTTAGGACGCAAAGACTACCAAACTACAAACCGTTTCCCAAGACAACGGATTGACGCGTAAGATCGGATTGCTCAGGAAGTTAACTTCGATTCGACAACTGGCGCAGCGTTGAATCGTATGTCGATAAGCCTATGTAGACGGCTTGAAAGCTTGCGGGAATTGGATTCCAGGTGGACGATTCATGGTAGGCGGCTTTAATGGGACTTTCGGATTACTAAGAGCCCATGATAATCTGGTACTGCGTTGACGTTGGACGTCATTTTTTGCGAAAATTCTTCTGGACGTGAAAATGCAGCTCGGTCCGAGAAGCGGAGGAATTGATGAAGCATTCTATCCAAGCCAGCGATATATACGTCGAGCCAGCAACGGTGGGTTGAGCTGATGAGTGATGAAGTTTGATACATGCCATACCCTAACAGCGCACTTGTTGCAAATCAGTTGAAATCATTTCAATATGACTCAATTAAGTTACAATCTCTGTAACCCATTTTGTTGGTTTTGTGCTGCTGTTCTTTGTTCATTGAAGTCTACGAAGAAAGAAAGCCTGGCTTTGTGCAGTGTACTTGCGATGGGCGGTGTAGGCCAGGACGAATGGTACTTTGATTCTGGCGTAACGTGTTTTATGACTCGATGTTGGCGACAAGTTCGTGCAACAGCAGAAAATGTCCCATTCCTTCGGGACGGCGAACAACGGCCGCATGATGTCTGTTGCGAAGGGCCTTGTTAGGCTAGAACTCAAAAATGAGCTAATTGGAGTTCAAGATCTATAGCAGGTTCCAGCGCTGGCAACCAACCGTTTCTTTCCGTGAGCAAGATATGCCAGACGGGATTGTCGATAATGCTCACCGCTGGTGAATGCGAGGTACGCGAGAGTGACGGAAACGTTATCGTTATCCGAGGAGTCGTTGCTGGCGTTAAGCACGGAAATTTGGCATAAACGGATGGGACACCTTAACTACCAAAGTCTGCACACGTTGGCAACACTAGCGGATGGCATCGAGTTGGCAAAAGAAAAGGTCCAAGAGTGCATCGCATGCATTCAAGGTAAGCATGCTCGTAATCCGCTTCATCCAGAGCCGTTGATGTGTTCGACCTAATACATTCGGATCTAATCGGTCCGATAGAAGTTCCGTCGCTTGGTGGGAGTCGATTCGTCAGGACGTTCATCGACGGAATCAAGGAATCAAGGAAGAATCAAGCATTTAAAGCATACAAGAAGTTCAAGTCCATGGCTGAGTGTCAAACTAACCGAAAGTTGAAGATTTTACGGACTGATAACGGAACCGAGTATGTGAATGGAGCTTTCCGAAGCAGTTTCGAGAAGGATGGAGAAAACTTACTCCTCAGCAAAACGTGGAACTCGTGGAGCAGACCCGAAGTATACTCAACGACGCGTGTCTACCGAAGGTGTTTTGGAAGGAAGCGCTTTCAATGGCTGCACACGTTACCAACAGGAGTCCGTCAAAGCCATTAGAAGCAACGACAGACGGAAGAAGTTCGATGTGAAGGCAATCCTGGTCGGTTATGCAGAAGAAGTCAGGCTTTTCAACACGGTCACCCAAACAATTTTCACCGGCAGAGACTTAATCGTGGTTGAAGAAAGTCCACATCCGTGGAATTCATAGAACTATTCACGATCGACCACTCAATCGGGGATTGCGATGAAGTCTTCAATGAAGCTGTAGATCTGGATCGTAGTTAGGAAAGCAGTGCAAGTGATTTTGAATCTCTGGACGAAGACAACGGTCCTGCACTCTCGCCGCAAACTGAGAGACCAGATGAAGAGTAGCAAGGGCTTGGGCCGCCGGGAGCGCCGACCCCCACTCAAGTACAATGACTTCATCAGTAATCAATTCAAGCTAAACAATGGATTAGGTCCTAAGTAACATTGAGAGATTCTTTTTGTCGACTTTCTCTTTCATTAATAGTTTGTCTATTAAACAATTTGCTGATGCGTTTGAGGTATTGGATCTTTAATTACACTTAATATTACTGTAATGTATGTAGAAAATACTTGAACATGTATTAACATAGCCGTAGGAACGCAAGGAGAGAGTCGACAAAGAGAGTCTCTCAATGTTACTTAGGACCTAATGTATTGTTTTGCTTGAATTATGTTATTGGAACGTGGTCTGATGATCCAGAATGCTATGAGCAAGCGTTGAGCCAACCAAGTCGTGACCAATGGAAACGAAGGCTCTCGAGGAAACCGAAACGTGGGATTTGGCGAGTCTTCCACTAGACCGAAAACCTAATCAGCGGATGGCAATATCTACCATTCGTTACTTATTGGCCTTGTCGGTGAAGCACAATCTGGACATCGATTCAATGGATGCTTTCCTACAAGGCAAACTTCAAGACGAGTTAATCTACACGGAGCAACCGGAAGGGTTTGCTGTGGATAAAACGGGCGTTTGTCGGCTATGGGAGGCGCTTTATGGATTGATGCAGTCTAGCCAGATATGGACTGCGACACGTTCCAAGCTGGATGCTTGACTATATAAGGTGCCGATGTGTTGACAGCCCAAATTGTTATTTTCTACTGAGCCTGGCAACCAGGCAATGCATATTGGCAAGGTTGCTGGTTTCATATTTCTATAAGCTCATCTGTCAAAAAGTGTGCCTCAGTGTGCCACACATGTGGTATGGATTGAAAATCAAAGTGCCGTTGTTAGAAAACATATTCGTCTAGTGTGTGAGACATCGTGGCTGACACACTGTTCTTAGCGACTTACCCTTTGCTGACTTATTCCTGATAGACGGCAACTCAGTTTTGACAGACTCCTTATCGAAAGTTTGATGATAAATAACATAGGGATTTCAATCAAAACTGAATTCCCGTCTATCAGAAATAAGTCAGGTCGAGTAGCAGACTCAGACGATTATTTTCCATCTGTCAAGTTTAAGTGAAAATTGAAATTCATTCGCGAATTGGAACACAGGCCTAATATTAATTCGCGTCTGAACGATTTGCAAAGCAGAAAACAATCCTAGCAACCTCCTTGTTTTGCATCCTTTCGTAATCAAATTTTCTCCGTGAAACATCACACCTTTCACCGTTTGTGAGTCATCGTCGCTTCCCGGAGTTCCAGCTGAAATCGATACTCGAACCGCCACCGCCGACGACGGATCATTACGGTTTACGGTTCGGAATCGGTTACACTTGACCGCAAACGCACACCACGTTCGTTCGGTTTCGTCCTCCGCCCCACCTCCCTCCACCCAAGGTGCGCACCATTTTCTTATTTATTTTTCAAAACAACATAAATAAACATTTTTCCATAGCGACGTTGTCGCCGTCGTCCGGGTCCTGTGCGTGTGTGTACGATTGTACCTTGTATTCCGCCACCGCCAGCGCCACCTTCGGTTCGTTCGTTCGTTCGTTCTGGTTTGTGTGCGCGTTCTGTGGTCCACCGCGGAAATATTTCTCACGCTTTGAAGCAGTTAAAGATATGCCCGTGAGCAGCAGCATCAGCAGCAGCAGAAGTACTTCCTTTGCCGGGCGGTCGTAAAATTTAGCGTTCGTACTTGCGACGAACCATTTCTGGCTGGATGGTGAGTACCCGAGCGAAAACTGTTAGGTAGATCGATCGGTTCCCTGGTTATTTCGGGCTGAGGCTTCAAACGCCTACCCCTTCCGGGGGCTCCACAAAACATAATCACCTGGTATGCTTGCTCGCACATTCTGTTCGGTAATGGGAAGAAATGTAAACGGTTCGTGAAATGATTGCCAAATCCATAACTCGATCCACTTTTCAACGGGGAAATCGCCCAACCGGGTCCTGCTGCTATCCTTGCTCCAGAAGATTTGCTTTCCAAAGAGTCGTTGCTCATTTTCCGCATTTGTGGTTGCCGGGTTCGCCGTTTTGGTGGTCGATTCGCATTTTTGTTTTTGGCCACCTCGTCCGTACTTCCCCGGTCCCCCAAAATCCACCGACCCGGCAGTGTAATTCCCGTTGCATGTTGCCGTTTTCGCTCGTTTGAGATTTAAAAGGCATCTTGTGCCGCACCGCGCCCAAATACACGGATTTTTTCGTGGTCTTCTTCTTCTGCGTTTTAAAGCACTTTTTTGAATTATTTTCGACTCGCCCTTTTCCCTCCAGCGGCGGCCCCCCTTCCAAAGGACGCGCAGCGCGGCAAGGAATTTTTCAGCAATGTTTTCGCTTCTTCATGTTTGTGCAATCTCAGAATACACCATTCTCCCTTGCCATCCTCCCCCGAATCGGTCCCGGTTCAGATTTTTCGAATTAAGGGGGCCCCAACAAGAAGGATCTTCGGAGGTACAAACTTTTGCGCGAGTGAGCACCATTAAATCCATCGGCCACAAAATATGATTTACTGCTAATAAATGGCTGCAAGGGGTCAGACTTCTTGTGGTGACCACCAACCAAACAAGAAGCCGCCGCCGGTGCCACCTCGCCGGCCATCACTTCTTCCCTGCCTCAATCCCTTCGACGATCATGCTAAAAAGGAGAATGGTGGCTCATTTCCAATGCAACTCGGCGCCGTCGTCGTCGTCGTCGTCGTTTCTTGCAATTTCCTCGCCTTCACGCGATCACAACCGTGGTGATCATTATGCGATCATGGTTCGGCCAATATTGCTCATAAAAGGACTAAACGAGTTAATTGCGCCGATTGGGTGAAGGGAGAAAAAGTTGATTTCCCATCTAGCTGTGATTGAAAGCGTCTCCTGGATGGATGCAGGCGATCGCGCTTAATTGATAAGTTCCAAGACGCGCAAGGGTTCGGCCTCAACAATGTAAACAACGACCGGGAGGTCGCCCTGGTGGGTTCACTTGTTGCCATATATTGGAAAGTGTTGGCCGTTTGGAGAGACACGGTTTTTCCTGCTTTGCCAAGTGGGAAAAATGGAATCGAAGGACTCTTGTCTTGTTTAAATGGACGACCTTAGTTTAAGTATGGTTTACAAGTTGTAATACAGGTGTGACAGCAGTTGTTCGTACTTTAATTTTAACGTGTTGTTTTAAAGGGACAGAACCATTGGTCTCAAGATATTGAATATTTCATGATCGGATGCGTTAGTGTCTTTGAGGATTGACAATTCTTGAAGATTCAAACTTCTTCTGTTAACAATTTCACATAACTTTCTTTTGAAGCGATAGGTCCTTTAGAGTAGGTAGCGTGAAATTTTACACCTTCAAATATTGATATTAAGTAAGGATCTTCCAAACTATGAATTAGTATTACAAATTGTGAGCAAATATTTCACGGTAATTAAAATTTATTCAATGATTTCGAATTTTTCTAAGGATATTTTGATTTACAACAGACTTGACTAACGATTGAATTGAGTAAAATGCTTCCTAATTAAAAACCACCATCACAATTTCGGAGTGGCCCAACATTCTTGTTGTTAATTTAAATCGGTTAAACATTCTTGTTGTTAATTTAAATCCAGAACAACTACTAAGCGCAGTTCAAACAATGTTTGCTTCCCCATTGAAGTAAGCCACCATCACACTATGTGAGTGGCCCCAACAGCATCCTCACTGATGCTTTAAATAGGTACTCATAACTTCAAACTTTTCTAGGTGTCGCTTGAATTCAGCGTATTATCCAGCAAACCGGAAACTCTGCTGTTCACCCAACCCTTTTAAGCCACATCCCGGTGATTTCTCGTAAAAGTGCAGAGTTGAAATAAGTTTAATAATGGTTCCCAATCAAAAACTGTTGAATGTTCCTGAGGAAACCTGTAGCAGGGGGTAATTACATTTTTACGCCAAAACATGCTGGGGGAAATAACATTTTTACGAAAAAACATGTCGTGCTATCATTTTCATACAACCCATACACTATTTTTCGAATTTGTATGTAAGAATTTTTACAAGGGTAACAGGGGTCGAGAAGTATTTAAAAATGCCTTACGTAATTAATCATCAAAATTTGCCCGCAAAATTATCTACTGCGTCATAAAAAAGTGAACGCAGAGTAGTGAACACGCACGATGTTTACAACTCTTCGGAATTTCAGCGTGAGACAGCAAAATTTGTGGGTACATCAGCGTCAACAATTAGCCGTATTATGGCTGAGTATTTGAAGGACGATAATACGTCGGCAAATAAAAGAGAGTGTGGCTGTAAAACGAAATTAGATGCCAGACAAAGGGCATTCCTGAAGCGACTGTAACGGATGATCGCAGAATAAGTGCTGTGAAAGCAACGACATCATGTACAAAATTTCACCGGAAATCGACACGTGAAACGTCCCCTCCGGAAACCCGGAATGTCTCCGGTATCCGGGAACTATGGCCATTCCCGTTGCTGTATCACAATAATACATTAATTTCCCCGTCAAATGCTCCTAAGAGAATTAAAATCGGTCAATATTTCGTGAAGTTAGGGCACTCCAAAGTCGACCATATATTCGCCTAACCCAGTAATTTTGTCTACCCCCTGTATTTCAACGAGTAGGACAGGTCAAGGACTCAGTAGTGACTCTCGATCGAGAGATAATACTACCATGATGCAATAGCAAAGGCAAACCAGCAACTTCGGTGAATTTCTGCAGAGAAATTCGGGGAATTCTTCAGAGAACTACAGTAATTCTTCAGAAAATTTCGGGAAAATTCATCAGGGAATTTCATGAAAGTTCTTCAGAGGATCTTCAGGAAAGTACTTTATTAAAATTCAGGCAAGTTCAGGGAAGTTCTTCAGAGAACTTCGGAGAAAAGACAATTTCAAAGAAATTCTCCAATGGAATTTCTTCTGAGGAATTTTCAGGAAGGAAATTTCTAGGAAGTTCTTCAATGGATTTTTTCAGAGGAATTTCAGGGCAGTTCTTCATAGAACTACAGGGAAATTCTCTAGAGCAATGTCAGGGAAGTTCTTCACAGAAACACAGGAAATTTTTTCAGAGAAGTTCAGGAAAGTTCTTCAGAGCAATTCCGGTAATTCTTCAGAAAAGATAGGGAAAGTTCTTCTGAAAATTGCCGGAAAGTAATTTCAGGGAAGTTCTCCAATGAAATTTCTTCAGAGAAATTTCAGGGCAGTTCTTTAGAGAACTACAGGGAAATTCTCTAGAGCAATGCCAGGAAAGTTCTTCAGAGGAATGTCAGGGAAGTTCTTTACAGAAATTCAGGGCAGTTTCTTATAGAAGTTCAGTGAAGGTCTTCAGAGAACTTCGGAGATGTTCTTCAGAGAACGTTGGGGAAATTATTCAGAAAACTTCGATGAATTTCTGCAGATAACTGCAGAGAAATTTTACAGAGAACTTCGGTTAAGTTCTGTACAGAATTTCTGAGAAGTTCTTCTGAGAACTTCAGGGAAGTTCTTCAGAGAATTTCAGATAATTTTTCAGATAAGTTCGGGAAAATTCTTCTAGGAATTTAAGAGAAGATCTTCAGATGAATTTCAATGAAGTACTTCAGAGGAATTTAAGGAAAGTTCTTCAGAGGAACTGCCAGGAAGTTATTCACAGAAATTCAGGCATGTTCTTTATAGAAGTTTATAGAAAGTCGGAGATGTTCCTCAGAGAACTTAGGCGAAGTTCTTCAGAGAACTTCGATGAAGTTCTGTAGAGAACTTTGGGGAGAACTACAGATAATTCTTCAGAAAATTTCGGGAAAATTCTTCAGAAAAGCTGTTTTAGGGAAGTTCTTCAGAGGATCTTTAGGGAAGTTCTTCATTAAAATTCAGGGAAGTTCTTTAGAGAAGTTTAGGAAAGTTCTCCAAACAAGTTAATGCAAGTTCTTGAAAGAAATTTGTGGCGCTTCCTTAGAGCAGTTCAGAGAAGTTCTTCAGAGTACTTCAGGGAAGTTCTGCAGAGAACTTCTGGAAAGTTCTTCAGAGAACTTCGGAGGAAGGACAATTCCAGGAAAGTAATTTCAAAGAAGTTCTCCAATGGAATATCTTCAGAGGAATTTTCAGGAAAGTAATTTCTAAGAAGTTCTCCAATGGATTTTTTTTCAGAAAACTTCTGAAATTTTTTTCAGAGAAGTTCTTTAGAGCAATTTAGATATTTCTTCAGAGAAGTTAGGGAAAGTTCTTCAGACAATTTCAGGAAAGTTATTTCAGGGAAGTTCTCCAATGGAATTTCTTCAGACAAATTTCACGGCAGTTCTACAGAGAACTACAGGGAAGTTCTTCAGGAGAATGTCAGAGAAGCTCTTCACAGAAATTCAGGGAAGTTCTTCAGGAAACTTTGGGGAAGTTCTTCAGAAAACTTCAGATAATTCTTCAGGGAAGTTCAGGAAAATTTTTCAGGGAATTTCGGGAAAGTTATGTCAGCGAAGTTCGTCATAGGAACTTTAGAGGAGTTCTTCATTAAAATGCAGGGAAGTTCTTCATTAAAATTCAGACAAGTTCTTAAAAAAAGAAGTTCTTAAAAAACGTAAATGCAAGATTTTTAGAGAAATTCGTGGAGCTTCATTCGAGAAGTTCAGCGAAGCTTTTCAGAGTACTTCAGGGTTATTCTTCAGAGATCTTCGGCGAAGTTCTGCAGAGAACTTCGGGGAACTTCTTCATAAAATTTCAGGTAAATCTTAAGAGAAGTTCGGAAAAATTCTTCAGGGAATTTTAGTATAGTTATGTCAAAGAAGTTCTTCAGAGGAACTTTAGGGAAGTTTTTCATCAAAATTCAGAGAAGTTCAAGGAAGTTCTTCAGAGAAGTTAAAGCAAGGTCTTTAGAGAAATTCGTGGAGCTTCATTAGAGAAGTTCAAGGAAGTTCTTCAGAGAACTTCGGAGGATGGATAATTTAAGAAAAGTCAAGCTGAACCATGCATTAGGTCCTAAGTAACATTGAGAGATTCTCTTCGTCGACTTTGTCTTTGGTTAATAGCTTGTCTATTAAACGATTTGCTGATGTTTTCAACGTATCGTACTGTATGTTGAAAATAGTTAAACATGTGTTTACATAACCGTAGGAACGCGAAGAGAAAGTCGACAAAGAGAGTCTCTCAATGTTACTTAGGACTAATGCTGTTTGCGAGTTATCAAAGAAGTTCTCCAATGGAATTTCTTCAGACGAATTTCAGGAAGTTCTCCAGAGAACTACAGGGAAATTTTTCAGAGTAACGTCAGGGAAATTCTTCAGAGAACTTTGGAGATGTTTTTCAGAGAACTTTGGGGAAGTTCTTCAGAAAACTTCAGATAATTCTTCAGAGAGGTTCGAGAAAATTTTTCAGGGAATTTCATGAAAGTTTTGACAGGGAAGTTTTTCAAAGGAACTTTAGGGAAGTTCTTCATTAAAATTCAGGGAAGTTCTTCATTAAAATACAGGGAAGTTTTTTAAAAATAAGTTCTTAAAAGATGTTAACACAGGTTTTTTTTTATAGAAATTCGTGGCGCTTCATTAGAGATGTTCAGGGAAGTTCTTCAGAGTACTGCAGGGAAGCTCTCCAGAGAACTCCGGAGAAGCTCTATAGAGAAATATGGGGAAGTTCTTCAGAGAAATACAGATTATTCCTCAGAGAAGTTCGGGAAAGTATTTCAGAGAATTTCCGGGAAGTTCTTCAGTGGAGTTTCATTGGAATTTCTTCAGAGGAATTTCATGGAAATTTTTCAGAATCCTTTAGGGAAGTTCTTCAAAGAAAATATTCTTATTTACCGGTTCTAAGAGCAGCAAAAATTGAATGAAATTACAATAACAGGTTTTTTTTTTTAATTCATATATTATTAAGACGAGGAGTGGCTGTCAATTTCATGTGGTTTTGAAGAAAAATGGCAATTTTTCAATTAAGTAGGAGAGTTAGACGGAAAGCACGTTAGTATAAAGGGTGTTTCGATCAAAATTTGGTCGAATTAAACTTGACGCATTTCCTTTGATCGTACATTAGAAAATTTTGCACTCCCCTCATTTTAAAGATGTGTGCGTGTAGCATCATGTCGCTGTTTTTATTTTGAGATCTGCACTTCAGTTATCAAAATGTCGAAGGAAGAGAAGCAACGCATCCAAATTTTACACGTGCCTGGTGAAAATCCAAACTACTCTCACGCAAATTGTTGAATGTGGCTAAATCAACTGTCACCGTCGTATCAAAAGTGTTCAGTGATCGTTTTTTAACAGCCAGGAAAGCTGGATCGGGGAGAAATCGAAAGCCGGAGGCCACAGCGACAACACAATCAGTTGCCCGCTGTTCAAGCGGAACCCCAACCTCTCCGTCCGAGATGTCACAAAGAAGCTGGGAGTGGCGCTTTCAACCATGGAAAGAGCTAAAAAACGAGCTGGACTGTCGACTTACAAGAAAGTGGTGACTCCAAATCGCGACGATAAACAAAACACGTCGGCCAAAACACGATCGCGAAAGTTGTACACGACGAAGTTTGATTGCGTGGTACAGGACAATGAAACTTACGTCAAGGCAGACTTTAAACAGCTTCCTAAACAGGAACTTTATTCGGCAACCGGACGGGGAAAGGTGGCACATATTTTAAAGCACATTAAACTGTCAAAGTTCACGAAGAAATATCTGGTATGGCAGGCCAGCTGTACCTGTGGCTTGAAGAGCGACGTTTACATTGCGACCGGAACCGTCAATCAGGAAATTTATCTGAGCGAGTGCCTACAAAAACGTCTACCGCCTTTCCTGAAGCGACACATTGGCATCTTGCCATTACGGAAAAAAGGCCATGGAGTGGTATGCTGCCAACAACGTTCAAGTGATGCCCAAGGACAAGAGCCCTCCCAACACGCCAGAGCTCCACCCAATCGTACAATATTGGGCTATCGTCAAGCGGAACCTTAGGAAAACTCAAAAATCTGTTGTGAGCGAGAAACAGTTCAGGGCAAACTGGCGTTCTGCGGCGAATAAACTGAGGAGACTGTACACAATCGTATGGCAGGTGTTTAACGAAAGACCCGGCAATTCGCATTCGGCAAAAAGGAAGCTTAGCTGAATATTTCTCTGTATTCTGTATTAACTGAACTGAAAAAAAAAAAGAGTTTGACTTATTAATAAAAAACATTTATCGACTCACACACATTACTGTTTGACCAAATTTTGATCGGAACACCCTTTAGGTTAAGGTTTCAAGGTTAAAAGGGTTGGATATTGATCCTGATGTCTTATGTGTCAGTTTTTTTAATACCCGAGGAAGGTTAAGTTATCAGTTTTTCGGTTTTTTCAATAAACAGAATTGAATCGAAAATTTGAAGACGTTAAAATATTCATTTAAAATTTTCTAACGCTAAAGCTATAAAATATATTTAAAAATAGAAACATTTTGCTCTTGATAACTGAAAACTAGATGAAAGGATGAAAGGAACTGTTTGCATTATAGAAACAAACCCCAATCAACTGTAATTTACCGGGAAAGGACGTTTCGACCCTCAATTTCGACCTTCGTCAGGGAGCTCAACATATGTCACCTGAAATCGTTCCGTTTAGTAAAACAATTCTCTACTCGCGAATCCCTTCTCATCGAATCCGAAATCGTACATTTTTCTCCGGCTAAAAAAAACACCCACAACATCCGACATCATCCGCCGTCGAAATGTTATCAGCCTCTTCTCGGAATTCCTCCCTTTAATCATCGTTAAATCCCCGATGTTGCAGCCCGGCACCGCACCGGGAACGGGCAAAGCGCACATCGCAGTTATTAAATTTTTCGGATAACTCCAAAGAGATGTTGATAAATGTTTTGAATGGACGGACGGGCGAACGGCCCGCAAGCAAGGAGTCCACGTCCACCGATCCTTCTCCGCTTCCTTGGAGGCAAACCCCAGCCGAGATTCATATTCATTACCGACCGCGGTTTCGGAGGAAGACAGAAAAAAAATCTGCCAAAACTCCATTTTCGGAGCTTTATTATTATTCCTCGATTCCGTCTTTTTATCGATCTTCGTGGATCTCGATTTCGATGTGCACGGGCAGGGATGGGAAAAATCCTGCGCGATGGCTCCTGCGCCCCAAAATTTATTGACGCCAACCGACGACGACGACGACGCGACACTCGCGGGCTCTGGTTAATGATTTTTATTGCTTCATATTGATGTTCTGCGAGTACTCCCGGAAGGGACGACGAATCGCTGGAGAGCTCGAAGATCGGTGGTAATTTTGTCGCCATTTCGGAAATTTACGATGCCGCAGTTGATTAATGTCTTCATTCGAGCTATTTTATCGGGCATTTTTGGGACTGGATCCTTGCGTGGATCCGGCGATCTGGTTCTAATCCGGGACTGGATTTTCGCTGTTTTCGCTCTTTTAAAAGGGGTTCCTTTCCAATGCAAATCATCGAAGGAGGCGTTCAGCGCGCTCGTCATCAACGGCCCCGATCGAATGCCCTAAAATGCAAACCGGCTATCATTGGCGCAAACCTGATTGGGCTCGATCTCGATGGAATGCATTTGCACATTTAAACGATTCATCGGTAATGAAGTTCCAGGCCACATTTGTCCCTGCAAGAAAAAAATCCTCTTCGTAGAGGCCAAACGGGCCGAAGTTATGCGAATGAACAATTGCAACCGCGACGAAACAAGTCCAAGATTATTATCGCCAAATGAAAATTAATATTACACCAACTTCTAAATCGGGAACCGGGCCGGGCAAACAAACCATGCCGGGCTCTGCATTAATTACTCCGAAGATGACGCGTTTCAGGAAGTGAACCGAAACCAACCGTGGAATGTGGCCTCCGATGTACGGCGTATCGAAATCAGTAATTAATTAATTTTGACACAAATTTCGAATCGATCGATCGATCAGCGAACAGTCGTCGGTCGACCTTTAAAGGGCTTCCTCCGAATTCTCCCATCGGCGAACCGTTTTCGCTCATTTGCACTCGTAATTGCGACGGCCCAGTGCAAATATGGCGGCGTCCTAGTCGGAGCAGGCGGGGAACAATTTTCCATTTAAATTCGTACGCACTGGCTGTTACATTGTATCAACGAATTTTCGCTATTTTGCAAACCGACCGTTTTCGGTTCAAAGGTTTCCGCGGCACGGTTCCGCTTCACTGGCCTCGGTTCGAATCCCCCCCCTCCCCAAACGACAGATTTTCTTTTAAAAACCTATTACCTAATGGATCCCATTAAATTCAATTTTCAACCAACTCGTTTCACACGTTTACCGCCAAATAAGGTGAAAACATCCTCTGCTAACAGATTAATTTACAAACTGGCAATTATGAGCCAATTTTCAATTTGCCTCTTTTCAGCTAGAAAAAAAAAAGAAACACCATTTTCATCACCATTCCAAAAGGCCTAAAATTGAATCATCCAGCCAGCCAGGCAAATACAATCATGAGAAGCAGGTTTTTTTTTCTGGTTCCTTCTCGCGCTTAGACAAAGGGAAAAAGAAGAGAACGCACATTCCGCCGAATTAATGTTCGATCGTTTTGGCCCCCTTTTTAGAGCATATGTAATTACGAAACACGCGCGCAGGTCTTTCAAAGGGAAACCGCGAATGCCTAGACGCGACCTTTACTACTCACACACTCGGTATTGGAGGCAAGTGGAAGGCGGAAGCCCTAAAGCGCTTCTCATCTTGTCTTCATCCTCGCTTCGTTCGTCCGTTCGTTCTTCTTCTTTTCCCCCCTCGCAAAGCTGGATCAATCTGTGCCATTTGAAATTGAAAGTTTTCGGAGAGGAACTGCGTGATCTACTACGCACTTTCGGTCGTCCCAATTAAGAATACGACCCGAAGCGACGAGAAGCGACGAAAAACATTCCCACTGAGGTCTGAAGTCTGTCCCACCGAACGAAGATGAAAGCGAGAGTTATCAACGTCCCCGTGTTGAAATGTAGATTGAATATGTAAATTGAGGGAACCCGGCTCTAGGAGATCATAGCGCGATGGACTTCGCGATCTGTTGGTTGGGATGGAAGTGGGCAATAAATCAACCCCGGCAGAACCTATTGCTAAACGTTTGATGACGGTGGGATTTGGCAGGATATTTGAATATTCATGAGCTGTAACCAGCCCAACAACAACGGGTGGGATTCTCGGTGATTTTCTAGTCAGACGTTTTATGGCGATGAAACGAACTCTTTCATAAGGATGTATCCAGTGCTGTGAAACGCGAAGATGTTGAACTCCATCCCATGCATAACAGCCTACCGAGGCTTTTCTCGACTTGCTGGTATTTTTTTCAGATGGGACAGATATGAAAATTTCGAAGACATATTTGAACTGGGGCATACACAGCTAGAAGGAGTTTTTGGCTGGTGGTTTCTCAAAAAAACATAGTTGTACAAAAGAGTTTCATAAAACAGAATAACTTGATGAGACCATTCCATTTTTTTAAAAAAAGACCGTGCGTGTTGTAGTTGCTACTGGCAAGGAAGGGGACGGGCCTGGGATTGAACTCCTGACCATCTGCTCACTACCCAACAAACATCGGTGTTGAATTAGAGCTTGTTCAAGCAAATTTGGAGAAGCTATTCAGCTGTTTCTTCTAGAATAGCTGAAAAGCTTCTCCAAATTTGTTTGAACAAGCTCTAATTCAACACCGATGTTTGTTGGGTAAGCAGAGCGGGTAACCATTGAGCTACCCAGCCAAGTGAGAACTTGGTGAGACCATTCCATTTAAGAAAAACATGTTTAAAGTCATCCATCAACTATTTCATTTTCGGTTCCATTTTTGATTTGTTTTCTCCTCGCTAGACTTTAATTATACTGATAATAGACTATAACTATACTGATGATTCGGGAAAAATACGTGGAGTGTGAGGGATGCACTTTTCATAATCAGTTGTTTGATTACTTTTTCATGAGGACGTGCAGTATGCAAAAAAAAGTTTATCCACCCTTACCGACAAATCGCAATTGTCCGAAAATTGATAATAGAACATCATATGTCCGGTGATAGCTATAGTACAATCTCTGATATTGTACTAGTTCGTAAAAATACGCTTAAAATAGGTCAAAGATACGGTGGCTAAAATAGTTCAAAGGTTAAAAAAATGCGGTTCCATCTTACCAGCGGCACAACCAGGACGTCCATCGAGGGCAAGTCCGCGTATTGGCAGGGCTATCGTAAACGCAGTTAAGCAAAACCGAGGCTTATCTGCTCCCAAAGCGGCATAACAACTCGAAAATGAGTTTTCAATTCATGTGACATCACAAACAGTGCGAAATCGGCTTTATGAACATGGTCTTAAGGGCAGAGTGGCACTCAAGAAGCCATTGTTATCCGCGAAAAACGCTGATGACTGGAAGAAGATCATTTGCTCAGATGAGACTAAAATAGTGTAATTTGGGTCTGATGGTATCACAAGAAACTGGCGGAAGACCGGTGAAAGCTTGAACAAGGGGTGTCCAAGGCCGACAGTCAATCAAATTCTTGCAACATCATTAATTGGCAAATAAATCAGCCAGATTTTTCATTGTCTATGCAGGTAGGGTCATGATTTGGTGACAGAACAAATGGTAAAGGAAGTTTATCTGGACATATTGAAGCGAAAACTTCCAGCAACCGTCCGAAAACTGAAAATGAGTCGAAGATACACGCTCCAGTTTAACATTGCATTGGAGGCTGTGATTCGAAGAGCTTCGATCTTCAGGAAGTTGAGGAAATGCGTTGAAAACCAAATACATGAAAGGAA
Organism: Aedes japonicus; assembly: GCA_034211315.2. Taxonomy (NCBI): domain Eukaryota; kingdom Metazoa; phylum Arthropoda; class Insecta; order Diptera; family Culicidae; genus Aedes; species Aedes japonicus. The sequence continues at coordinate 60,467 of JASCZW010005846.1, forward strand.
GAGGCTCACGAGAAGACAATGTAAGCCTCCTATCACGAGTTCAGATCGACGGTGGTGAAATCGAGGTGGTAGACGAGTTCGTGTTTCTGGGCTCATTGGTGACCGCCGGTAACGACACCAGCAGAGAGATACAAAGGCGCATTATGGCTTGCAATCATGCCTACTTTGAACTCCGAAGGACGCTAAGATCATTTTTTTTGTCAAACTACAGAATTGACCATCCACAAGACATTATTAGACCGGTAGTTCTCTACGGCCACGAAACATGGACATTGCTAGTGGAGGACCAACGCGCCCTTTGTGTCTTTGAACGGAAGGTGCTGCGTACGATCTACGGTGGAGTGCAGATGGAAGACGGTACGTGGAGTAGGCGAATGAACCACGAATTGCATCAGTTGCTGGGGGAACCTCCCATCGTACATATCGCAAAAATCGGCCGACTACGATGGGCTGGGCATGTCGTAAGAATGTCGGACGACAGCCCTGTGAAAATGTTTCCTCGAAATCTAGCCGACGGGTACAGCGCGGCTGGCGAGGTACAACAACGGACCGATTACATTGGAGACAACTTCTGTGTACAGCAGAGGCCACATCGGCCTTGGTCTGATTGGTAAGGCAAGTATACACATTCCAGCAAGATTGCGACTCAAAGGATACGTCAAAACTAGTATAGGAATGGTTCAATGAACGGAAAATTGAGTGGCCAGCACAGTCAACTGACCTTAACCCAATAGAACATCTGTGGTCTATTTTGAAAATTAAGGTTCAAGAACAATATCCAACAAGCATTCAGCAATTACGACAAGCAATTGCAACTGAATGGGACAAAATCACACCAGAAACGACTGCTTAGCTCGTTGATGTCACGAAGATGCCAAGCTGCTTTTGAAGCCAAGGGTGGTTAAGTTATAAAGTGGATAAACTTTTTAAGGATTCTGAACCAAGTTTTCGGAAAATTAAACCACCTAAGTCGAAATGACTATTTACAACACTACAAACAACATTAACGCATCAAGGTTTTCCGAATCGGTTTTCCTCAGGTTACTTTTCTTGGATATCGCTATTGGCCCCATATTACGAAAACTCTGACTGACTTTACTGACAATACGTGCACGAGCTACTGGGAAACTCGACGGATGGGATGCATTTACTCATCAAGTAAATTTTTGCGGTTCTTTGTAGGAAGATAGAAATCATTGCGATTGCGATTACAATCCATTTTGGCTCATATTCGCCATAACCTGAAATTGCGCTAATACCTGGGAGTGTACAGAAGTCAGTTTCCACAGCTAAAAGAAGTTTTTGGCTCAAGGTTTTCATTTATATATGATAGTCATACAAGTGAAGTTGAATTTCGAAAATAGTCGAACTTGGTGAGACCATTCCGATTATGAAAAACATGTTGAAGGTCATCCAGCAACAATTTTATTTTCGAGCCCAATTCCGATTATTTACTCCAGGCCAGACTATAACTAAAACTATTATGTACAAAAAAAAACCTCTTGATCTGTTAGTGTGGGTTTCAGTAATGTCTCGTAGCGAAACGATTTCAAATATTTTTCTAGAATTCAGAACGGTTAGCATTCTATCCGGAACAGTGTTTAAATTATGAACAACAACAATACTTTTGAATATGTGGCTGAGAAAGCTCAGTGGTTACCCGTTCTGTCAACTAAGAAGAAGGTCTGGAGTTCAATTCCAAGCCCGTTCCCTTCCTTGCCATTTGTCTTTTTACCTCTGTGCGCCATAGTCTGGGAGTGTACAGTTATAAAGTCCATTTCCTTTTAACTACTGTTGCGCCTCTAGTTTTTATCGAAACTAATTAGAGTTTTTTTGATCCGGAAAGATTGTTAATTTGTTGGTAAAAAAATCGTCAAGATTTTTACACATTTTCGAAAGTTATTGAAGGTCAGACACAAAAGACGAAGAGTATTTTGCACATTCACTTTGCAACCCGAAAGTGGTCAGAAGGAATAATCACAACCCAAGCAACACCGAACCGTCATAATTAGTTGCAGTAACTTGATTTTGACCTAATTTAGTCACAAAATCTTCAAAATTACAGAGCTAAATTGGTAATTAATCATGATTTATACTTCGAATCATAGAAAGTGAAGTAATAATTATTAAAGTGAATAATTTGGAAAATATAGGAGTCTTAGACCTATTTCCTAGCAATTGATTAAAACAGTGACCCCTGATAAAGTCGTTCCCTACCCTATTTTATTTTCCGGATGAATGACACAAAATAGCACAAAGACCAGTACCGTAAAGTCTACTGAGGAATAATTCGAAATTTATTGAATTCTCGAATACATTTTTGAAATAAAGTATTTTGCTCTATACGATTGAAAAGAATAGGTCAGGGTGTTAGAAAATATTATTCAGTTCTTTCGAAAGATAGCTTCTTTTGATTCTTGGCACTTGAGTCTTTAATAACGAGGTATCTTTCTGTATCTGAAACGTCATTCAACAACAGTTATAAGAAATTTTCCTTTTTTTCAAACGATACTTCTTCCTATAAAGGGTGTTTCGATCAAAATTTGGTCGACTTTAACTTGACGCATTTCCTTTCATCGTGCATTGAAAAAATTAGCACACCCCTCATTTTGAAGATGTGTGCGTGCAGCATCATGCCTCTATTTTGATCTTGAGATGAGCACTCCAGTTATCAAAATGTCGTCGAAGAAAGAGAAGCAACGCATCAAAATTTTGCAAACTTTGATCGACTCACACACATTACTGTTTGATCAAATATTGATCGGAACACTCTTTACTGAGCCATTATCGTCACCGGACCAAGGTGTCCAGTCTCGGTCGCGACTACATGAGACTTCCATGCTGCTTTCTCTGCATCCGCCTAATTGTTCAAGTCCGAAGAAGCTACAATCTAACAAACTCTTAAGCTGCGAACATCGGACTTGTCGTTCTGAAAAGCCTACTTCTCGATCTTATTTGGGAGCGGGTTATTGAACTCCCCGTCGTTGCACTTTCACAACTGGCTAGCAACCGAGTGCATGGTCACCGCTGGCTGTAAATTGCTCACATTGGACAGCAGTTTATTCAACTCCTCGTCTTCGAATCTACCGACTGGTTGCAAATCTACCGCTGGCTCCGGTTGCTAAGCTGCCTGGCTACTGGCAGCTTAGTCACTGGCTGTCTGCTAATCCATCGCTGGTTGCCAATACACCACTGGCTGTGGAGTAGCCCGCAAATAATAAATATGTTGTTGTTGAAGACGATGATTGATTGTTTGAATTTGGATTTATGTTTATAACAGATAAGACAAATTATATGTAAAAATGAAAAAAATAAGTTTCTTAAAAATATAATTTGACCAATTCTTCGTCTCTCCTTACAGTAGTTTTTGTTCAAATCAATAACCGAAAGAGGACAAATCTAGAGATTCTAAAAATTTGCATTTCGAATCCATGGTTCCTCATTTGCTAAATCGATTCAAAAACATCAAAGCCTCCCCGGCCCCACTCAGTTCAAACCCCTAAGCAAATGCATCATTTAGCGGAAAAAAAATATCTCGACGTCTGACGGCGGGCGGCTTCGACCAGAGGACATTGACGCCATCAACTGAATATTCGCCTTGGCAACAATGTTGCAAAACAAAGCAAAACAAAAATGCTCCCAAACTCCTCCTGTGAGAGTTTTTGTGCAAATGAGAATATCCGCGTACTCCCGTAACTAATGGGGAATTGTTCTCAACGTTCGGAGTCAAATCCTTGAAAAAAAAAAACACCCGGGATCAATGGCGGGATGAGATCACCATCATCTCCCTATCTCTTCGGGGTCGGTTGGAGTATTTAGTCATGCCAGCTATTCAAAACATCAACGCTGGGCGCGACATCAGTTCATTGGCCCACATAAGTTCATCTGCTCTGATCCGGAGGGATTTGAAAAAGCGACGACGTGACACTTGCCGACAGATGTTTGTGATTTTGGCGACCAGAACGTTTTCCAGCGGTCAATTTTCGGGAATTCTTTCTAATTTATCCGCCTACTGATGACAAGTGGCAGTTTAGATCGTCTGACAGCGATAGCCTGCCTTTTATTTACAGGATTGTTGCTCTCGTAACCATGGCAACGATCGCTTTCCAAAATATTCATTCGATCACCAAATCGGCCATAAATCATCCTACGCACATTCCGGCAGCTTTCACGAGCCCATCCGAAATTAGGATTTGACTGACTTGACTTGACAGACGCTGACGAAAATTGCACCACCCCTCTCTTTCGCTCTCTCCCTCGCAGTAAATTTGATGCAAATTTATTGCCTTTTGATGCCGCCTTCGCCCTTTCTCTGCCAAGTAGGGCAATCATTACCGGATAAGAACCGAAAACAACGACCCAAAAACAAAAAAATCACACACCAAATGCACGATAATGCACAAGTGCATCGTCGTCGTCGTCGTTGTCGTTGTTTTAACGTATGGCGAGGGTGTCATTTCGCGACATCCGCTCCAGTAATTTAGACTTCATTCATCAAAAGATGCATATTGTTGTTGGTCTGCTTTTGTTTTGTTGTTCTCCGGTTGATTCACCCACCCGAGCATAAAAAGAAGAAGAACAAAACCAGTCATCAGAGTCCGCGCGGAGAGACCGGATGCGGATCCCTCTTCCTTGAGCGCGCAACTATTTAGCGTAAATCGTAAAAGCGCCTCGCTCCTTTTCGCGGTGGTCACGTTTCGCTGCCAATTATTTCCTCTGAGTTTCGGTTTCCTAATTAATCCATAAATGCGCATGAATCGTTTATTTTTTTTTTCGGCGTTTTTTGTTCGCATTCTACATTAGATATTAAGGACGGAGCAGTACTTCCTCGTCGTGTGACATGTGACTAATCTTTTCCTGTTTTGCTCTTCTTTTTCAGAACATTATTTTTCCAATTACACTGCCAGCACGGTGGCAGCATCCAGTATTGCGGCGTCGCTCAGCGGACTCAAGTGGGATCTGCGCAGCGGCAAGTCGATTAGCTATCTAGTGAATAGGTTTACCGATCTGACCGGGATCGAACAGGTAAGTGTCGGAGGATTGGTAATGTTTTATTTTAAGGATTCGGGACGGGTGAATGCGGCAGGGTTGCCAGGTTTCTGGATGATTCGATTGATATAGTCAAAAGCAGTGATTTATTTTTGACATCAGAGTTTTTGGCATAGGGAGCAAAATCGTTGTCACTTGTTTTGGAACATGGGATAAGTTTAAAATAAAGCAAGTTTTTGTTTGTGGCCATAATAAACTCTAGGGTTTTTTTTCATTAGGGTGAATCTGCAATTGAGAGACTCTCTTCGATTACTTTCTCTTTCATTCATATTCCATTCAGCGTTACGTTTTTCATTCAACTATTTGTAGAATATGGTAGCCAGAATTGTTGTGTTTCTATCTGTACTAAAGAATCCCTCAAAAGATTTATAATGGCGCTGTAATAAATGAAAGAGAGCGAGAGAGGAGAGAGCCTCTCATTGTTAGATTCGCCTTTTTGAAAAAAAAATCCTAGAACTATGCAATTGTTCAGTTTTACCTCAAATCAGCGCCAACATTAGATTAGGGCGAATCTGCTTTTGTAAACAATGGCTTTAGTAGTCATTTTCTCTTGAACAAAAGTTCACAAACACAGGTTAAGCACTCACTCTTTAAGAAAGAGGAGCTTTACCTCTATCCGCTGATATATTCAATTTGAAGGAATTGTATTCAACTTCCGATAAATTAGCAGACAAAATGTTTGTTTACAAAAGCAGATCGGCCCTAATCAAATGTTGGCGCTGAAATACGTTTGTTCTGACTGTACTTTTTCTTCCGCGTGTAAGATTCAATCGATTGTGATTATGGTTTACTTTACTTTATTTTACATAGCGTTACGTCCGGATGTGACATAGTCTAGTCTCCTAGTCCTAATCCTAGAGACACTAGTCTTCTCCACGTTACTCTGTCCGTGGTTGGAGATCTCCAGTTTGCTGGACGACCTCATGCTTGCAAGGTCCTGCTCAATTTTGTCCCAGCCGGATTTGAGGCGAACACCATTTTGACAACATGCCCGGTCCATCGCATCCTGTCAGCCTTTGTCACTCTCTGGATGCTGGGTTCACAGTTTAGTTGCACTAACTCGTGGTTCATTCTCCTCCACAATACACCGTCTTCGTACACACCTTCCGTAACCCGCGTCGCTCAAACACGCCAAGTTCTCTTTTAGTATCGCCAACGTCTAAAGCCCGTAAGAAAACAACTGGTCTTATCAACGATTTGTATATCGTACACTTTCTTGAAATTTCAAATTTCGCGGCCCACATCATTTTGCGGCTCAATCCGTTGTCACGAGCTATATGAATTACTCGGCAACCTCGCATTCATCACCGTCGATCGTGACAGTGCTGCCAAGATGGTTTCTGTCGTGCTCGGAACCACCTGACAGCATGTACTTCGTTTTGGACGCATTTACCTGCAGCCAAATATACTATATTAACAATATAAGTTACTTCACTTTTTTCATGCGAACTTTTTTGCGCTTCTGGCTCCATAATTGAGAAGTGCGGCAACTACTAAATGCACACGCTCAAACTAACCTATGCAGCTTTCCTCAAAGTTTTCGCTTGACATTTGCCCAACATGTTTCGATCGATCTGAACTCAGGGCAATTTGGAGGATTAATCTCTTTGGTGACGAAATTAACATTGTTTGCAGCATAGCATTCTAGTACGTCCTTAGAGTAATGGCAGCTGGCTAGATCCAGCCAAAACATAACGTTGGTCTTGTGTTGCCGAATGAAAAGTATAATCCACTTTTTCAGACACTCTTTAATGTAAACCTTTGACGTCATTGAGTGAGAGGTGATGAAAACCTTGGCTTTAAGGCGACAAATCATTAGTTTCCGAGCAAACTTTTCAGCAAAAACAAATTTATACCTGGAAGAGACATCCCTACGACCAGTGGCCAGGTAATTTTTACGCCCGGGGATTTGTTTATAATCCATTTTGATATATGCTTCGTCATCCATTAAAATACAGCCATAAAATTTCATCAAAACTCGTTCGTATAGTAATCGTGCTCGCTTTTTGGCCACTAAATTTTGTTTCAGGGCGCGATTCGGATGTTTACTGGAACAAAAAGACTTATACCCTTCTCTTGAAAGGATGTTACGCACGGTGGAAAAGTTGGAATCGTATTTCTTTGCCAAATTTGGTTTGGAGACACCTGGGTTGCCTTTCACGTTCCTCAACAACTTTCTCATCAGCTCTTTGTCTCCAGTGCCATATTTATGATAGATGCACTGTGCTCTATCTTCACTCAGAGTATGCTTGTATCGTTTGATTGCAAGAAACACCGTTGACTTTGGAAATTTCAACACTTTTGCTATGTTTGAGGCAGACCACGAAGGCTTCTCTAGATGTTTGTGCACAATTAATTTTCTTTTCTCAAGTTCAATGATCCGTAATTTCGTAATTCCGTCGATCAATCGAGAAAAACTTTTCACCAATTTCTTCGTTAATGAAACACCAACAAATGCCTGTTAAACGTTGTTTGTTCCAACCACCAGGGGCGCGCTGGTGTATTAAACCGTGCGTCCAGATTTACTTTTAATCGAGCTTTAAACGAATATATTAAGAATAAAATACGAAACGAATTATTAGTCGCGGTTTCGAAGGAATTCTCGAACTTTTTCCTTAATACTACTAAGCTTCGCACAACGGGTTTGGGCGATATAAGCTAATCAATTTTTCATCTTAGCTGCCATTTTGATGACTGTATCTGCTACCTTAAGATTTCTCTTCATAATTGTCCAGTAGTTTTCAATAAGCCTGAACTGGGAACAATTGGGCGGATTGAGGGTTTTCGGAACAAACTGGACTCCGTTGTCATTGTAGGTACTTCACGGCTGTAGAGACCACTCGCAAGATGCGGCCAACAATTCACACCAGACTATCATGTGAGTGAGTGCAAGGGCAGACTTAGCCTTCGGCTTCGCAACCCCCAAAGATCATTATCTTCTCAGTGACGAAAACTCTTCATCACTGGCTGCAGTTCCTTTAATTTTCCTGCCATTTGCGAATTTAGTGCACCGAAAATCAAATTTGAATCTCACGAGGACACTTCTTCTCAACCGTCGTCTTGCGAAACTGTGTTCCAGGAAGTTGTTCAGGTCGCCACAATTTATTTTGCTCAAATGGCCATGGACATACACCGGGTTGCTGCTGATGGACCTCATTTCTTTCCCTGGTAGATAGCAGTCTCCAGAACTGGCATTGACCTTCGAGGCTTCCGATGCGAGTAAGGTTTATGGCAGATTAGGCACCGTGCTTCGCCCATGCAATGGCTTGTCCAGGTGCATGGTTGTTTTTTTATTCTACGCTCCTCTTGAATGGTGACTGTCTCCAAAACGAGAGCGATTCATGAACTAACAAAAAACACACTGTTATTGTTATTGTCAATAAAAATATGTTAAAAGCTTCAGAAACCGCCCACTAGGAGGCCATGCTTTGAGTAAATCTGCATGTGAACGAAGTTTGCGGTGTTTGAAGTTTGCTAGAAATTTTACATTTGTTGCATGTCGCAGACTGCTTAGATAAACAACAGAATAAAATGTAATTTCCTCAGCAATTACTAAATTTCCTCTTCTGGTGCACTCTTTCTTAGCTCTTATGTTTCGCAATTCAGCAAGTGCTACGATAATCCCAGCATGGGAAAATGAATCATAGTCACTACGCAAACATTCCCTGTTCACAGTTGTACGCCATTATAGATTTAAAAATAACTATGTTTACCCAGATTCTGGATAGAATCCACTCGTCGAATGAAAACCAGTTTATTCATGTTTTATCACCTCTATATTGACCGCAAAAAAATGCGTAATCTACTCAGTCTCAGGGTAGACTATAGCTTGCAGTCATCATGAAAGCTCAAGGATCACTCATAGCTAACGTAGATGGGCCAAATGAACTTTCATAAAAAAAGTTATTAGCCAATTTTTCTGACATCAGTGTTGCGCGTTGCGCTGACTCTTATTCGAACTACACGTTAAAATGTAACTACTCTATCTATTCGTCGAAATGCTATCTGAATACTCGCAAATGTGCAAGTCCTCTAAATATTCGCTTTAATTCAAACGCTTAGGTAAGCACTACCGAATTAGATGGAAAATTATTTGCCTATTCCTCCTATCTACTATTATATCGAGTTTGCTTCTGTTATGCTCTAGCGTCTGTGTGATATCGTCTGTTAACATGTTTGTTTGGGTTTCGTTTCTATTTACTATTTGGGGTAATTAACTTGTTAATAGACAGTTAATTACAGTCAATTACGAGACGTATTTCATTTTTCTTATGACTACAGGTGATGCCCATTTGTTTTGAACTTTTTAATAAAGGTTAAATTTTGAAACAAACAAACCTATAACTGTCAAAGAAAAGCTACTATCATCTCTACAGGATTATTTTCTTTAGCGAAAAAACATGCATACACTCCAAACACCTGAATCACTGTCGTCCGAATCCAAATCTATGGTCCTCAACTCGTCCAATCGTTTGGCTAAGCGATTTGTCCTGGTGGTGGTTTCCGCTTGGGTTAGCTGCACCTGTCCTCTCATTCTTGAGTCTTAAACCAAGGATGCCAGATAGTCTTTCAAAATGTCTTAAAAAATGTCTGTATTTGTCTGTATGGAGGATTTTGTCAAAAATTTACGTAAATAATGAGGGTGAGAAAAGTATTTTTTTTGAGAGCAAGGTTAGAATGGTTGTAAACTGATACTCTCTAATACATTGGTTTTGGGAGCCTTATTCATATCTGAAAGTGTCAAATTTCGGTCTACACGTGGTTTATGAACAGTCCCTTATTGTAACCATGATATGCAACAATGATTCTGCCCATGATTTAATTGTCAGTACAACCATGAAATTATTCTCAGTGTAGTTCGCAGAGGTCGATAACATCTGCTGCAGGAAAGAAACTCAAAACGGCTGCTCTGATATACACTCCTGATTCATTTTACTCAATTTTTGAGTACAATTGTATGCTATCTCTTATTCTCTCACGGAAATGTTACTCAATTTTCGTTAAAAAGTGGATCAACTCAATTTTTGTACTCAAAAATTGAGTAAAGTGAAGCAGGAGTGTAGGAGCTTCTTTTATTTGGTCTGCGCTTCATCCATCAACCAGAGATGGATGAAAAAGTTAGTTAAAACTTCCTAGAAGTTCTTGGCAGCTTTTTCAAAGCTCAGAGGAGAACATTCTACATGTCTGTAAATTTACAGACTTTTCATTTTTATTGCAGACTTTTTTAACGATGCAGACATTTAGCAGACATTTCATTTATGTAGCAGACTTTTACAGACATTTGAAATATTTTTTAAATTTCAAATAAAGGTACTCTATGAAGTTCGGATTTAAAACGTACGAGGATCTGAACAGTACAGAAGATACGGTAAGAAGCTTTGTTGAAATATTTTTAATTACCGTAGGTATCATTTAAAGTAGAAATCCTTGAAGAAACGAAAGCGGTGGGCCACTTGGAGACACAATGGGCCCGGAGATAAGTATTGTATAGATCCTTTCTGAGGGTAACATGGAGTCCCTACTTATGGTAGTGTTCAATCCCACGCGTGTTCAAACCCATGCGAAAAATTACTGTGAAAACGTTGGTAATATTGGTCCTTTGCTATTAAGTCACAACGAAAATCAAGGTTCACAACAATACAAATCATATTTGAAAAACTTAGAGACTTCCTCGAAAAAAAAATGTCTCCTATGGTCAGGTAGAAATTACTCAGAAGTATGTGGAGCAAGCAGGTCATGCAAGAAGAACCTTCAAAAATTCATTACCGAAGTTCAAGATCATACTTACAAGAATTTCAAGACAGAACTTCCCCAAGAATCAAGAGAGGACTTATCAGAGCTTCAGGAAGAAGTGTAGGGGAGGAGACTTCTCTGAAGTTTGGAATTTTTCAGTGGTTTAGGAATTCTTCACAGCAATTCAAGATTGAACTTCCCAGAAAGGGCACTACCTATAATTTCTCAAAAAATCAGGAAAAAAAACCTCAGGACGATGCGTTATAGAAGTTGAGGAAAGAACTTTTCTCAAGTTCAGGAAATTACATCCCAGAAGTTCCAGAAGAAACTTCTCGAAAAGTTAGTTAAAACTTCCTAGAAGTTCTTGGCAGCTTTTTCAAAGCTCAGAGGAGAACATTCTACATTACAGAATAAGGATTTCTCAAAATTCTTTAGAGTGAAAAGAATGAAACTTTCCAGGAGCATTTAGGGGACATCCTTCTAATTTGAGCACGAATTTCACAATAGTTTCGTAACAAACATCCCCAAAGTTCTAGGGAAAACTTCCCAAAAGTTCAGAAGAGGACTTTTCAGAAGTCCAGGAAGAAACTTCAAGAACAAATTTAAGGGAATTTTCCTAAAAATGTTGGAATAAAATTTCCTCCGGATGAGATCAATCAGAAGTTTGGAAAGAATAAGCTCAGGAAAAAACTTCCCCAAATTTCAGGAAGAAACCTATCAGAGAGGGCACTATCTGTAGGGTCAAGAAGGAATTTTTCAAAAAAATCAGTAAAAAACTCGTCAGAAGTTCACAAGAGGACTCCTCAGAAGTTGCGAAGAGACCAAAAGTTTAGTTGGAACTACTCAGAAGTGCTAGAGAGCTTCTCTAAAGTTCCGAATCAAACATTCCAGCATTTCAGAATGAGAACTTCTCGAAGTTCACGAAGATATGATAGATTCTTTTGATAAAATCAGGAAGAAACTTTCCAGAAGTATAGGAGGATCTTTCTAGTTGTTCTAGCAGGAATTTCTCAGAAATTCAGAAACAAACTTCCCCGAAGTTCAGGACAATACTCCCCTGAAGTTCAGAAGAGATTATTTCAGCAGTTCAGAAAAGAACTTCTCAGAAGTTCAGGAAGAAACTTCTAACAACTTAAGAAGATTTTCCAAGAAATTCTGGAGAGTACTTTCTCAAAGTTTTGCAGAAACTCTCCTCGTAGTTCAGGATAGGACTTATCAGAAGTTTAGAAAGTAACATGTTCAAGAAAAAAATTACCAAATGTTTCTGGAAGGTAAGGATGAGTTCTTATATGTGAATTTCGAAGAAAATGAGGAGTCACTGCCAAAAAGTTCATGAGGAATTTTGCCTGAAGTTTAGGAGGAAACTTCCCAGAATAAAGCAAAAGAGCCTTGCAGAAGTTCAGGAGAGAGTTTCCCTGAAATTTAAGAGATAATTACTGTCTAACCGAAGAAGCAGTGTATACATAAATTATTCATATGACCATAATGATATTGATGATCATGAGTGAAGATGACACCATATTAAAATATGGTACACATCATCAATGGTTATTGTTGAATCAAAAAAAATGTCTGTTGAATTTATCAAATGAAAACTAAATTTTGATTTTAAAATTCAAAACTGGAAAGAGCGTCATAGGGAGAAAAACAACTACAGAAAATTGTGTCATCTATGCGAATCACTCAAGCTTCAGTGTCACTTCAAAAATATGAAACAATAGTGTAAGGTTGCACACAATCCAAGAAATAGATGCAGGCATGTTTACATAATCACACAAATGGCGATAATGACATAACTCGCTCTCTTATATCGTCTTTTTATTGAAAGAAGTCTAATTTTCTAAAAGAAAGTTTACAGACTTTTATAGACATTCCCAGACATTTCCAATTTTTATCACAGACATTTGAAAAAAATATCTGGCATCCCTGCGGGAAACAAGTGATGTCATTCGTGATCCGTAGCTCAGATCCAATTATTTTGGACACTTACGGCTAAATTAAATCTCCAAAACACATTGATCACCCTAATAATCATTTGGAAATCATCCGTACAAAAGTTTGAAGATGTTTAAACCTTTCGGCATAGAAATTATAAATGATTCAATTAGCGTTTGTTTTCACTGTTGAACATTTACACTCCCGTTTCATTTTACTCAATTTCTGAGTACAATTGTATACTATCTCGTATTATCTCACGGAAATGTTACTCAATTTTTGTAAAAAGTGGATCCACTTTTTAACGAAAATTGAGTAACATTTCCGTGAGAAAAAAAGAGATAGTATACAATTGTACTCAAAAATTGAGTACAATGAAACGGGAGTGTATGTCGTTCTCGGATATTGCCATTGTAGAACTATAGGTTCGCCCTAACAGCTGTCAAAACGCTTTTTTTCATTCAATTGGGTCGGATCTGGATCCGCTCTGGTTCCGACCCAACCTCGATGAGGTTCGCTCATAACTTTTTTCGAGATCCAACCTGGATTCACCAATACACAAACATGACTTGTCAAAATAAAAGGATTATGTTTTGCACTAATACCTACATACTGACTCGACTCTGGATCCGTTTTCGTTCAGTAATTTCGAGTCAGAGTCAGACCTGGCCCAGGTTTAAAACCGAAAACGGCATGAGTCAGACCTGACCCAGGTTTAAAACAGAACACCACTTTAATTTTTCATTTCCACTTGAATGGTTGAAGGTGAAAAAATAACAATGTGAGAACGCAGCCTAGCAACACCTAGGCAACCATGTTCATCAAAACACCAGTTCCGATCAGTCATTAATGTGCTAGTTAAGCTGAACCTATGTTGCGTTTAGAAAATCTACCAGTAACCGTCCAAACACAATGATAACGGAAACGGAACGGAAAACAGCAATTTTGACAGTTGCTGCAAATGACTTCGATATATCCAATACACTCAGCCAAATAATCTTAAGAATTTCATAAGGTTCGTCTTATGAATAGATTTTGTTTCACACTTTGTTGTTCTTGTACGCCTTTAAGCTTTTCTGATTACAAGTGTTGTTATAAACTAGTGGGCAAGTCACTGGGCCCATAACCCCAACATTCAAGGTTCGAATCCAGGTTGTTCCATATTTTTATTTTTTCAACATCTTTATATTTCATAAGATAAATTTATGAAATTCACACTGAATTCTTATAGCAAATAATCATAACGGAATCTTATGAATATCAACAGTTTATTTCGCTGAGTGTAAGAATCGGCTTGGATCTAGCCTGTTTTCTTTCCGACAAGCAGGCATACTCAGATCGGGCTTTGCCGTTTTCCGTTGCCGTTATCATTGCCGTTGCGGATGCGTTTGCGTGAATTTGACAGTTTACCCATAGGTTTTCTGTTAAATTTTCGTCAACGCATCCGCAACGTATCAATTGTGGGTGACCCTTAACTGAAAAACGAAATCATATTTTTTTTCCTGCAAATAATACTTAACCTCAAACATCCATGCATTGAAAAGCAGTTCTAAAACGCACGAATGTTGCGATTAATGCTGCCGTCCCATAGCAGGAATGGGACCGCAGCCGCGAGCCTCCCAAATCTTGCACATGTGGCATATCACTTTTCCCCAGTACGAATAAGAAGACGAATACCGAAACAGATTCCATGCCTTCGCAGGGCTATCATCTGGGTGTTTTTCATTCATAAAATTCGCTCTCATCGTTTCGATGAATCTAAACTGCAAAACAAAAAAAAAACAGTGACGGGCTGCCTGGAATTGCCAGCTAGGGGTCTTCCGTCGCCCGTTTTTTCACTCTCTCTTATTTGTGTGTCAGCAAGTAAATCAGAATTTTCACAAGGCCACCAACAGGTGGCTTGCATATGGCCCGGTCTCCAGACTCCAGCTTCCCATAAATTATCGCAAATGAAGCTTTTCGTCCCGTAGATTACCACCGCTGCTGCAGTGTTGCTGGAATTGCTGATTTACTAATTGTCGCTTTGTTTTTTTTTTCTCTCCAGGAATTCATCTGTGAATGCATGGACAAAATGGAAGCCCTGTTCCAGGAGCAGCGCCGCCGGTTACCGCCGTTCATCCTCAGCAACAACGCAACGACGGCCCCCATCCTGTCGCAGCACCTCCAGCAACCTTGCGTGAATCTTAAAAGCAGTTCCACGACTCCGACGGACGTCCAGGACGTGGATTTCTAGCCAGTTGGGTTCGTCTGCGGCAATCAAAGTCACTCAGTCACAGCTTCAAGTTTCGATTCCTTCCCCCCACCCGGATGATCGCACTCTCTCACCACCGTTTAAGTTTGTTCGTGGAGCAAAAGGAGCAGCAGCCAGCAACCACAGTTTGTAAGCGGAAGGGCAGAACCGGAAGCAACGGTAAAACAGAAATTTTAGGTGCTATATTTTTCTATACAATTAAATCTAAGGCAAAACATTTGGAAAAGGTTAGGAGGCCCCGCAGTTACAGATGTGCTAGGGAATGGATTGAGGTTGAGGAGGCAAGGTTTAGTAGCTCCGGGAAGAGGAGCTGGCAATAGTAATAAATGTGCAGACAATTTCATGTGTATGTGAAGAGGGGAACAAGGAGTGAACAGCACAATTTATCAGATATCCTTAATGGAAGAAGAAGAAAACATTGACTCTGAACAACACAAAGTGATTCTTGTTAGGTGCGAATGCGAATGTGAATGTGAATGCTGTAGAGATAAGCGGAATTTGAAGTTGTAAAGCTAAGTTGAATATGCTTGATAGGTTAGGTCTTCTGTACATATACATATACACAAACACAATTAGAAGTTCGTTCGCAACAGTCATTGTAAAACAAATAAGAAAGCACGGTAATAATTACAGAAAGTGAAGGGAGAAAAGGAAAACAAGGATTACTGATCGGTGTGGCAGAGCGAGGTGATGTGAGAGTGAAGGAAACGGGTTGAAGTAACGCACTGTTTCCATATCCTGTTTCCTGTTAACTTGAATTGTAGAAGCGACCACGAAGGCAATAGCCACTTTCACTAGTGACGGTATCACACGACTCAGAGATCAGATGCAAGTGGAAGAATAGGCGTCTTTCCCGGAGATGGAAGTGACCAGGAGGAAGTCAACAAAATTTCTAGCCTTAGTAGGAGCAAACCTCCGCTGTGATGTCGAGTCAGACAGACGGGCGTTTGTTCGAGTTCAAATTGTGAGAAAAGACAAATTCGAATTTGAGCAGGTTGTAAACAAACAACTCAAACTGATGGAAAGTGATTCATTGCTCAAACTAAAGCCGTGTTCCCAGATGTTCAGAAATAGAGAACAGGGATTGTTTGGATGTTGAATGCGTCTGGATGTTTTAGGAATTAAATCAAGGCATTGGAACGATATCCGGAAAAGATATTTGAAATGTGAGGTTCAAGCAAGAATTCCTGACTATCCAGGCTTATTCTGCGCGGCGTGTGAGCTGATACGAATCGTTGTCACTTTCGTGGTGAGAAATGTCACTCGAGGTGTGGTGACTCCATTCGATTTGCACGGAAATTCATCCCACCTCGTAGATGACGAGTCGTCTCACTTCAAACGCCGCGTAGAATAAGGCTAATAATCTCAGGGTCTCTCTCTTATGACGGTTGTCATTTCATGGTGAAAACGAAGTGAAAACAAAAAAATCTTATTACGAATGTCACCCAAGTGAAAAAATATGGAAGAGTTCATCCGAAGTCACGATTGGAATGAACTCGGTGTTATTATGGTTGCCACGGCACCATCACGCCACCGAAAAAAAAGTGATGCAAACCGTAGATTTTTTGAGGACTACTGCGATTTTCTCTTCACTATCACTTCCACATCACGGAGCTCATTTTTGATCAGTATTTTACGAGTACTCATGGCCGTCTCGGTTGAGCTCGGTTTCTGGTAGGCAGCAAGCGATTCGACGTTTGGCTTGGGTCGTTTGACAGAAAATCGATCAAATCTTATCGATTAGTTGTCTAACGACCTGAGCCAAACGTCAAACAGCTTGCTCCCTAACAGAATCCGAGCTCAATCGAGAGCGCCATTGGTACTCGTAAAATGCTGGGTAGCCCAGCATTTTACGAGTTCTAAAGGCCGTCTCGGTTGAGCTCGGTTTCTGTAAGGGAGCAAGCTATTTGACGTTTGGCTTAGGTCGTTTGACAGAAAATCGATCAAATCTTATCGATTAACTGTGAAACTCGTGTCAAACGACGTAAGCCAAACGTCGAATCTCTTGCTCCCTACCAGAAGCCGAGCTCAACCGAGACGTCCATGAGTACTCGTAAAATACTGAATACTACAACGTGGTGAGGTGAAATGAGAACTCACTTAAATTGTCACCTCGTCGAATGATAGGTGACAACTTGTTTCGACTCACTAGACTCGGTCTTTTCTGAGAATTACTCAACTATAAGATTTGTAGCACGGCCAGCCATTTTAACTCAGTTTTGAGTCGTTTTTGACTCGTTTTCTTCAAAAGTGGAGTCACTCAAATTGTAGTAAATGTAACTGGGATTGACAAGTCGACAAATCAGGAACATCGATCTGATTTGAGAGGATGTTTTTGATTTGTCGACTTATCAATCTCAGTAAGTCAAATTTGAGTGACTCCACAGATAGAAATAAACATTTAATTTTCTGCGTTATCTAATGCACATAAAGGGAATGCTAGATTTGGCAGAAATCAATGGGATATTCCATGTAAAATTTTAGTCAGATAACGCCTGAAGCTAGCCTTTTGTATGAAAAATTGTAAACATTCTTGTATGGCGCATGACAACTTGCAAACAATTTCGTTGTTTACGTTTGCTTTGGCTTGGAATCGAACGAGGAGAAATTTTACGCGCCTGTCAAAATTCATTATATTTTCCTGTGTCCACTAGTGACGAAAGTGAGTCAAAAACAACTCAAAATTGAGTTAAAATGGCTGGCCGTGTAGCACGTCATTAGAATGATCTAGCGGAAATACATTCACAAATACGAAAGAAGTTCGATAGGAGATATGCCGGAAATCCAGTGTCAGATCAGGAAGAAAAGCTTAGATAGATCAAGTTGGCAAATCAAAGGATTATTCGGGCCTGTTCTACAAGTCGAATGAGATGCGATGACGCGCCGAATCGATAGGTCTATTCTTCGAAGTCGAATCGAGTCGCGCTCACTTGACGAGTCGAATGATTCAAATGGAGAGTTGATTCACTCAACTTGACAATAATTCAAGCTAAACAATGCATTAGGTCCTAAGTAACATTGGGAGACTCTCTTTGTCGACTTTCTCTTTGCGTTCCCACGGCTATGTAAAACCATGTTCAAGTATTTTTCAACATACAGTACTGTAGTATAAAGTGTGATTAAGGATCCAATACGCCGAAAACATCAGCAAATCGTTTAATAGACAAGCTATTAAGCAAAGGGAAAGTCGACGTAGAGAATCTCTCAAGGTTACTTAGGACCTAATGCATTGTTCAGCTTGAAATACATTCACAAAGACGAAAGAAGTTCGATAGAAAATCTGCCAAAAATCCAGTGTCAGATCAGGTAGAAAAGCTTAGATAGATCAAGTTTGCAAACCGAAAGGTTCGGGCATGTTCTGCAAGTCGAATGAGATGAGATGACGCGCCGAATCGATAGATTTATTCTTCGAAGTCGAATCGAGTCGCGCTCACTTGACGAGTCGAATGATTCGACTCTCCGTGCAAATCAAATGAAGAATTGACTCACTCAATTTGACAATTGTCGACTCGTCAAGTGACAGCGACTCATTACGACTAATTCGACGCACAGAATAGACCCACGAGTGACTGGACTCTCCTTTACATTTGCACGGAAAGACTCGATTCTCGACAGCTGTTATTTCGGAAGTGTGAGCGACTCGTTTCAACTCATTCAACTTGCAGAATAGGCCGCAAAATAAGCAAGCAATTTTCAAGAAAATCTAGGAGAAATCAATGGTTAAAAATTTGCAAGAAATTTATTAAAATGTCTGAACGATTAGCACAATCTGGAGGAAGTGCACCGGGAAGATTTGCAGCGATTTTCGTGAAGAATCTTGAGGAGGTCTATTCTGTGAGTCGAAACAAAGTCGCTCTCACTTGACGAGTCGACATTTCAAGCAAAACAATGCTTTAGGTCCTAAGTAACATTGAGAGACTCTCTTTGTCGACTTTCTCTTTGCGTTTCTACGGCTATGTAAAAACATGTTTAACTATTTTCACTATACAGTACGGTAGTATAAAGTGTGATAAGGGATTCAATACGTTGAAAACATCAGCAAATCTTTTAATAGACAAGCTATTAACCAAAGAAAAAGTCGACGAAGAGAATCTCTCAATGTTACTTAGGACCTAATGCATTGTTTTGCTTGATTTGTCGAATCGAGTGAGTCGACTCTCCATTTATTTGCATGCAGATTCGAATCTCTTTGAGAGCGTGACAGAATGAGAGCGACTAGTTTCGACCCATTAGACTAGCAGAATTGGCCCAGGAGTTTCGCTCTCGTTCTCGACACTCTTCCTTCCGAAACTGGTTGACCTTAAAAAAAGCTGTGCATACTTTTGTGTTGACTTATTCCTAATTCTGCAAGGATGCGATTCTTCCGATTCTTGCGATTTTTAGCAGATACTTCAGTTCTTCGGCCAGCCTTCCTCCACTTCATCGCTTGGAGACTCGTTCCAATGTTTGTGCGACCATTTCTAGGGCTGGATATTCTCCAGCTATGTCTATTCATTTAATTTCGTGATCATTTGGGCCAATTATGCGAGTCGAGTCACTTGAAACGAGTGATTCGGCGCTACATGCAAATTAATAATGATGGATAACAACTTCAATCATAGGTTGCTTGTACTCCTTCACTCCTCCTCAAGCAGCAATGGTTGAAGTCTCATCTGGATCCGCAAAGTTTCCAGCTTCACCCTAGACAACGGTTTGGTCAAGGCATCAGCGATCATCGATTCGGTGGGGCAGTAGATAACCTTGATGACGTCACTGCTCAGCAAGTCTCGGATGAAATTGAATCGCGTGTCGATGTGCTTGGTCCGTCGACTTCCTCCTTCGGTTCGCAGCATTGCTATGCTCGTGCTACGATTGGTCCGGTAGGCTTCTCACCAACGTCCTTCATCAATTTCTGCAACCACAGCAGCTCTTGGCAGCCCTCGGCTAACGCCACATATTCCGCTTCGGTTGAAGAAATGCTAACGCACTACTGTTTCCGAGCAGATGAAAAGATGAATCCAGAATTTGACTTACAGTCTTGGTGGTCTCCAGCCCAGTTCGCATCAAAGTATCCTTCAAGTTGACCGGGTCCGTCAAGCTCCATCGTCAAGTCGGCGATCGATATCAGGTAACGAAGTGTCCTTCTAGGCTCCGTCCAATCAGCTTGCGCCCCATGATTGACGCGCCAATGGCAATATCGGGTCTCGTGTTTACCGCAACATACAGCAAAAAACCGACTAAGCGTGGTTTCTCCTCCTCCTTTTGCTGTAGCTTCGAATAACCAGGGTCCATTGGGATCCGAGATGGCCTTGCGTCTGCTTGTCCGTACCTTGCAGCAATCATACGGCTATACGAGGATTGATCCAGCGAAAATCGACCATCTTGTCCTCGTTGGATCGGAATTCCGAGATATTTCCTAGACAAGTTATCTTGAAGTGCACTTTCAAAATAGGCTCACTCCTGTTGTTCTCCGCTTCGTCATGGCAAGCGATCAGCATATCGCCCACGTACAGTATTCTGAACGACTTCCGACCATTGTTAGTCCTCACGGCAATCGGCAAAGATCTGCTTCCGATGGTATGTACCCCAGAATCCGTAAAATCTCGGTGATCGACAACATCCTGCGAAAGGTAGTTTGGTTCGCAACGGGGGCGAAGACTTCGTCGTAACCGTTTCCTCATTTCTGGCTGATTCCTTGGGCGACCAGTCTGGCCTCGTATCAGTTGACTTCACCGTTACCGTCCAGCTTCCTCTTAGACACCCATTTGCAGCCTAGGGGTTTGCAATCGTTGGGCAAAGGAACCATTTTCCAAGTCGCATTCTCGTGCAAGGATTGGATCTCCTCCTCCAAAGCATTGCTTCTTCGTACGATCGGGGGTCACGGTACTCCTGCGGCAGGATCCCCTTTTTCCCAAGGCTGGTGCGACAAACGTTCGGTGTTGCACCAAACTCCTCCTGTCCCTCGGTAACGCCTGGCTGATTCTGCTCGATAGCATCGGTGTCATTAGGGTCATCTTCTTCATTGTTGGAAGTGGCGGTCTCGAAACCGTAGGAATATGCCTCGTTCGGGCTCTCGGCCGGAACGTCGCGATCGTCGTCGTCTCCATCGGGTGCTGTTCAACCGGGAACGCCATCAGCTCGATTCGTTGGATCCCGGCGATGGTTCGGTTTCCCGAACCTCCCGATGTGTCAGAAAGCGGCAGTCTCTACACGTGACCAACTTGTACGTGTCAGGATTGATGAAACGGTAGGCCTTACGGTGCAGGGAATAGCCCACGAACAACGCTTTCTTGGATGTCGCCTCCAGCTTTGACCGCTTCTCGGATGGAATCCACACGTAGGCCCACGAACCGACAATCTTGAGGTTGCTGAGATCAGGCTTGGCTCCAGTCCAGTGCAGTCCAGATATTGGCTTAGATGTTAGACCGTTCTGCAAATATGTGGCCGTATTCATAGCTTCGGCCCAGTACTTGTACGGCAGTTGTGCAAAGCATGAAGCATGCAGCGCGTCATCTCCACCAGTGAACGATTCTTACGCTCCGTGGCTGTGGTGAACTGCTGGCTGATACCCTCGCTTCAGAGTTTCGTTTAGGTACTCACCACCTTGGTCCGATCGAATAATCTAGGATGTCCACTTGAAATGATTCTTCACAAACTACACATACTTCTTGGCGTTGACGTGTTCATTGGCCCACACACGTCGGTGTGGATTAGGTCCATCGGTTGCTCCGACTTCTTCTTGGATTACAGACGTGCCAATTTCCCTTCGCCGCAACACTCCCAGGTCACGTAGCACCCGCAGTCCTTGATGCGGATTCCAGTCGCCAGCCCATTGATTTGCAGATCCCAAATGGCATCTGGCTCACGATGCCCCAGAATGCGGTGCCCTATGTGTAAGCAGTCAGGATTATGTTGGGTCTAATTCAACTGACGTGGTTGTGTCTCCAATTACCTCGGCGTCCTTGAAAATACGACACCCTTCCGCATCGAAAACAAGCTTGACACCTTTGGCAGCCAGTTTCTTCACCGAAATAAGGTGACTCCCTCTGGTGACTCCCAGATCAGACTGCACGAGCCAACTTCTTCCGTGGTGGTCTTCTTGGCATCCGCTAGGTAGACGTCCTGCTTTCACGCTCTCGTCCAAAGTACTAAAGCAGTTTGCGTCTACGCACCTATGGGACGTCGCGCCGGAGTCCATGATCCACGCTTTACGCCCACTCACTTGATGCAATGCCATGAACGAAACATCCGGCCTTGAGCGATCCTCAGCTACCTCGCGAGCTGTCTTGGGCTTGGAATGGCAGCGCTTCTCCTTCTGGACACTAGATCTCGCCTCACCGGTGCGCTTTTCCATCAATGCCCAGAACTGCTTCCCCGTTTGGACACCTCATCCGTTAGCTTGGATTTGATCAGCTCGAGTGTCAAGTCGTCGTCTGACCGTGTCTCCAACGTCATCGCAAGCGTGTTGAGCGATTCTGGGAGGCTTCGTAGCACCATTGCCACCTGCAAATTCCGGTCCCATACCTGGCCCGCCACCGACAGCCGCTCAAAAAGCTCTTCCAGCTTGAACACATGCCGCTAGATCATCCTCGCCATCAGTATACCGTTTTTCGCAGATCTGCTTCAGCGTTGCTTTCTTGTAGCTGTTCCCGAGAGCGCCCCAGATTTCCTTTGCCGTCTTGGAGGCCTCCATAAGGTTCAGCTGGTTGTCCTCCAGAAGTAGTCCAATCGTGGCTCGAGCCTCTGGTCTCCGGTGGTTCAAGCTTCCATTTCCGCCACAGCAGAACCCATGGTCGTCGCAGCTCACGTCACAAACCAGTAGAAACTCGACCTTCGTCTTTCAGGTGCTATAGTTTCTTCCATTGAGCTTCGGAACTCCAAGTTGTTCCATTCCTGAAGAGTTGAACAAAGTGCAAAAATCTTGACTCCAACTGTTGATCGGTGCGATGGTTACAGCCCTGGACGATGGTTACAGCCATTGGAGCCTATTGGAGGTTATGGGTCCACCTTCAGTTAAATGAAAGTCGAGTCACTCGATTCGACAGTTGAGCGACTCGTAGAGTAGACCCAACCCAAAATGATTCTCTAAAGTAGATTATCCTTGCACTAACTATAGATTGCTTGAGGGTTTCTGGCTGTTTTTTGTTGGTTAGAAATCTTGGAAATTTGCTTGAAAAATTGTTGTTTCGTAAATACGTGACGGTTCAGCGGGCCAGAGAGACGATCTGGGCCCTACATAACGAGCCCATCAACACATGGACCGGGACCAACGGCTTCCGGAGGAAGTCGTGATTACAGAAAGTGCTGGAGTTGGTAGATGGATCTATTCTGCGAGACGAATGAGTCGAAACGAGTCGCTCTCACTTGAAGGGTCGACAATTTTCGAGTACTTTTTCAAACAGACGTATCCGATTTTTGAAAACAAAGAGGGGAAGTAAGATTCAAACGTAAATTTCTCAATACTCTCGGCACCCTTACGGCAAATAGCATCAAAATCATGTAAGGGTTATGTTATTCTTTGTGTTCGTAGTCCTGGTTTGTCTGAAAGTGCTGAGGATTTCAAAAATTTAACGTTCGAATCCTGACTTCCCCTCTTTGTTTACAAAATCAGATACGTCTGTTTGGAAAAGTACTCGAGAATTGACGATTCTTCATTTCAGCGCCAACATTAGATTACGGCGAATCTGCTTTTGTAAACAATGGCTTCGTAGTCATTTTCTCTTGAACAAAATGTCACAAATACACATTAAGCACTCTCTAAGGAAGAGGAGTCTTATCGCTATAATTGTATTCAACTTCCGATAAATTAGCCGACAAAATGTTTGTTTACAAAAGCAGATTCGCCCTAATCAAATGTTGGCGCTGATTTGATTTGTGCGGCACTGTTCAAGAAAAACTTCAGATTGGGGATGAGAAACATTCATGCAATAATCGTTACGGAGCATTTCAACAACTTTTGTGGTAGGCCATGATTTCGTCCGCTCGGTGAAAACTGTCAATCAGTGATTAAACGAGCAACGAAAGTTCATGCCTAGTGAATTCAGTGATCTTGTATGTGAGTTCAAATATTTCCATGTTTTAATGAAGTTAAAGTCAGTTGTTTCCCTAAAACGTCATGCATGTAAGTCTTGTTGAACTGCATTTAAGTTAATTGAACAATCCTAGTGAAACATGTAAGTAGGAACTAACTTTGAGACGACCAAACCGATTGTTTACGTTCGGATTTAGGTCCTTCCGGCTCGCTTGCACCAGCTGGCTTTCTTACAGCCTTCACTCTGTACCTAAAATTCGCACTAAAGCGAAAATCCCTACGCAGAGAAGGATCGAACTTAAAGGTGAACGAACCCAACATAACCTCTATTAGCGAGCCGTCTCGGACGAACTAAAACCATCTACAGTAGAGGAACGGTTCGAAAAGACGTTAACCCAAGGAAGCACTATTAGCCGAAACGAGACGGTTTATCAAAAAGAGAGAATACAAACGAAATCAAGTCAAATCACTTGCTTTTTAACTAAATATTCTTAAATGGGGAAAGCATTCTATTACGCTTTGTTGTTACAGTTTATATTTTCCCCGCATTACTCCTGCCTGGTGAGTGATGGAAGGTTGCGGATGCTTCGAATTCACTCAATACAGCAGCACATCAACCAGCCGAAGACACACAGTAAACCGAACACATGCCAATAATCATCGTTGCATTCAATCCAGTGCCCAGTGCCCACACGAATGCTGAATGTGTCACGCGAAAACAAACTACCAAACACACACACAAACACACATACACTCTAGCACAAACAGACTTCAAGCGCAGTGGAAACAGTAAGAAAACCCTGCAATCAAAATAACGAACATATAAGTCATAGTAAAAGTAAAGTAAACAAAAGCAAACAATAAGAAAGACTGGTACGGTTCCTCGACAAGAATCAAATCGTAATAGAAATATAGAAATATATATAAATCCACTGTATAGCCTATATCAATATGTAGAAATACACAATACACCTAGGAGCTTTATATGCGGAGAAAAGTGATACGCTTAAAGTAAAACACACTCGATCTGGGTTGAAACAAACAAAAAAAAAAAAGCAATCCCAGCTGAATGAAAAAAAAAGTTAAAAAGTGGTTTATTCAAACCGAGTGTTCAAATGGACAATAACAAAGAAACCAATCTTCATTCTATTTTAATTAATGTAACCATCGATGGAGAGAAGCAAGACCGGATAAACAAACAAAACAACTAATCGACAAAGTTCCTTGTAAGGCAAACCGCGAATAAAGGTAAAAGATTTCAACTGGCGCAAGGGCCGGGAAATGTCCTCCGGCGCCCGGGTTCGGATCCTGCTGCGTCTGCCTGTACTGGCATACATATATGATAGCTCTCGCTAAACACAATTCACGTTGAGAAGGTGTCAACCAGATATTTGTGCCTTTGCTAACAACTGTACTAGTTATATATACATATACATATACATATTTTACTAAAACAAAAAAATGTACCGATAAAAATGATAGTCATGGATAATGATAGGCTAAGATGGACCTCCCCTTAAACAAGAAAAAAAACCTATGCGCCTTGTTAGTATATAAACCATGAAACTGAACGGCTAAGAACTGTTTTTAAAGTAAGAAATCTTCGTATTTAACGTCTAGAAAGCACTTATACTCTGTACATATCGCAAAACTCCAAATGCAAATGCAAAAAAAAAAAAATGTTAAAAATCCGTTCTTCCACACTACGTTAGGACATAGTCAAGCAATTTTTTTTTATGTTCGAAAAAATCTATGACATTAAAGATAACCACAATCCTGTGAATCAGTCAGCATCCTTAATTATCATTGCTATATGGTTTACCGTATTTCAGAACATATCAATAGCCGCCAATAGAGATCTCTCAAAACACCGTTCAAGACCCTCCACCTGAAAGGATGGGATCACAAATTCAATCTACTCAATAGCCATATCCATCGATCATATTCACTCCAACTCATTCAACACAGCATAGGATTTCAAATTTTGTTTTATTTTATTTTTTCGCCACGATATAATGCAATACACTGGAACGCAACACGCACAAACATATTTACGCCATTTAGGTGATCTATTTTTCGACAAGACGAATTCAGAATTATACAGAAGATTTGCAGAATTTTTGAAGTAGATTATAGATTTTTACAAAACAAAACAAACAAAAAAGCGTTGTTCTCTGTTCTCAGTAGCTGAAGATATCACCCCCGCCCTGGTTTCGAGCCAACAATCGATCGAGCGTCTCCACTTGGATTGGAGTCTTGACTACTGTGGTCGGTCCGTTGAACTTGCGTGCTACTTGACCGAGAGCGAATTCAATCCAGACCACCGCGCTACTATCGCTACTCCTCTCCGATGAGCTCTAACATCTGCGGATTTGGTCACTGGTTCAAAAATTTTCGCTCTACTTTATGCTGTCTTGAAAAAGACTTTTTGCTTGGGATTTGGGTTGGCTTTTAGTTGGAAGAACTGTGGAAATGAATGTCGCTTAACGTTGGATATCGTTATGATCGTTTTCAAGAAAGAAGAAAAAGGATGAACCGCACTCTGTTAGGCACTCTAAACAGCAACAAATCTCTACTTCACTTAAAAAAAAAACACTTGCGTGCGTATTAGTAGAACGATTGTAATTGGATAACTAGGAAAATTTAAATTAACGCTTCACTTGATCACTTTTTCGTAAGGAAAATAAAAGAAACCGAATCACATTTAAACTACCACTAAACGCGAGCAAATTCCGTTTAATTCCACTACAGAATGCTTTTTGACAGATAGGCCTATTTCGTCTGCGACTTTCTTCAGTGTCGAGTGCTCGAGTGTTAATTTAAATTTTCCTAGTTTTTCAATAACAAATCTTTAGTTGAGTTGCATATCCCAAATCACTAAAATAAAACATTTAATCAAACTATCATATCCCTTAGCAAATTTATCAATTTTATGGTCTATAACGCGCCAAATGTACTAACGTAGTTCAGTTTCCGAACTGTATCGCAGAATATTCCTTTGTTGCTATTTTTTTATTGAGTTTTGCGTTGCCATGATCACATGGCCATCTAGGAATAAGCTTAGTTCAGCCTATGCTAGTTTTCTAGTTACAGGTATTCCACTAAACAGCTCAAACCCTTTAGGATTCAGCCTATGCATGTTTATTGAATGCAATAACTGTCAATGACAGGGATGCCAGGTATTTTTTTTACATGTCTGCGATAAAAATTTGTAATGCCTGGGGATGTCTAAGAATGTCTGTAAATTTTGTTTTGCTGAATTAGATTTCGTTCGACGAAAAGTCGTAATAAGAGAGCGAGTTATATCATTTTCGCTATATATGCGATTATGTAAACATTTCTGCATATTTTTCTTGGATTGTATGCAATCTTACACAATTTTTTTTTCCATATTTCAAAGTGAAACTAAAGCTTGAAGCATTTGGATAGATGACACCATTTTCTATGGTTTTTTTTTCTCCAATAACGTTCTTTCAAAATTTGTATTTTAAAATTAAAATTAAGTTTTCATTTTAATAATTTAACAGACTTATTTTTGTCCAAAGATAACCATTGAATAGGGGGTTTTAATTTAAAAACAAAAATGTTTTTTTCATCTGTATCGATGATGGGTGTTCTTCCTAGCACAAACATATTTTTTATGAATCTCAACTATTTTTTCTCGATTTTTAAACAAGAAAAATCTAATCATTTTTATTTTCACAAACCGACATGCAGTTTCACAAAGTGACATTTACTTTCAGTAACAGGGGGCTCCCGGTACTTAATTATCAGTCACAGGGGCTCCCATTATGACATAAATGTCAACTTATGTATAGACTTCTCTGCCGCCGTTAGTATTAGTAAGCAGTTTCACTAATACAATCGTTTTGCTGGTTGAAAATAAAAAACAAACCGTTGTCAACCTGAACACTTTGACAGTTGATATCGTGGTTGAAAACAATAAACACATCGATCCTACACGTGTAAAGCAGCACGCTAGTGTTTGTGAGATCGCTCGGCGAGAACCTAATGCTAGAAATCAATGGTTGGTTCGTTGGTTTAGGTAGTCTGTTTTTTGTAGCGTGTTTCATGGTGAAATATGATGTTGTCTTGCATTCAAAATGTTTTCATAATATTTTGAAATTGTTTGTTCAATAGTTACGCTCGTCAAAATTAAAAAATAAATTAACTGCCGGTATATTATTATATTTGCTATCGAACAATGTTATAATCCACATACCCCTATAATACCCGGTTACAATGAATTACAGAGTAAATTTTCCGTAGCATATATTAAAAAGTTTTAAAAAGTACTTTCACTTTAAACACTATTTTAAAAAAAAAACTTTTTTGGGCGTATTAGTAGAACGATTGTGATTGGGAAACTAGGCTTTGGCTCGTAGTAGAATTCAAAGGAATTTGCTCGCGTTTATTAGCGAAAAATTGAGAATGTGTTTCAATGTTTTATTTTTTATTTTTTTTAAGTGATCAAATGAAGTATTAATTTTAAATTCTCCTAGTTTCCCAATATAAAAAGTATTTAAATTATTTTTTTTCATTTATAATTCCAATTAAACGTATTGTGATGAAATAAAATGTTTGTGTAAATAAGTTTTTTTTTTTTAAATAGAGACAGCAAACAGAAATGGTAAATAGTTGCAATACAAACGATTCTAATGTTATTATACAATCAGCGTGTGAAATCTTAGTATATTGTCAGAATTTTAATCGAATGAGAAGCGCTGCTAAGATTAACGAAATTCAGAAAAAGATTTTAAGTTGTTCTTACACAGTGATTCTTGCAAATGAAAGTAGCTGGGATGAAGGTGTAGGAAGCGCGGAAGTCTTTGGTTATAGATTTAATGTCTATCGGGATGACCGTAATTATCAATGGTCGGAAAAGAAGTCAGGAGGTGGAGTTCTAGTCGTTGTTTCAAACATTTTGAACTCTGAAATCATAGTTACCACACCTAAATTTAAAGAATTTGAACACGTGTGGGCAAAAGTTCAAGTCGCTGGTGAAACACATATTTTTGTTTCGGTTTACTTTCCTCCAAACAATGCCCGTAAAGACATATACGATAAGTTTTTCGGTGTTGTTGAAGAAATTATGTCTAGCTCACCACCAGAAGTTAAACTACATATTTATGGTGATTTTAACCAACGAAATGTTGACTTCATTCCAGACATGGATAACGAATACATATTACTCCCAGTCTTTGTAGAAAACGAAACATTAAATTTTTTGTTCGACAAAATTGCAAATTTAGGACTAAATCAAATTAACCATGTTAAAAATCAACCAAATTGCTATTAGGACTTGCTGTTGACAAACATTTACGATGACTTTTATGTAAATGAATCATTATCGCCAATATGGAGAAATGAAGCATTTCACACTGCAGTCGAGTATTCTCTGTTTGTGCATAACTATGAAACAATTGCAGACAATGAATTCGAGGAAATATCAGGACCAATCAGCAAATTATGACAACATTAGGAATAAACTACATAATATTGATTGGCAAACAGTGTTAGGGATTGAAGAAAATGTGGAAAATACTACTGAAGTATTCTACAATAAGCTGTTTAAAATAATACATGAAGAAGTTCCGGTCAAAAGAAGAAGGCGTCAAATTACTTCCAAAATCCGGTTTGGTTCATCAAGGAAATTAGAAACTTAAAAAATCGTAAACAGAAGGCAAATAAAATCTATAGAAATAATAAGGCAGCCCTAAGTTTGCACCTTTAAACTGAAGAAATGATCCATTAAAAATTGAAATTCATTCCATAAAAAACGTATTCATGACCCATTAAACTCTGGTCAATATCCATAATAAAATGGATATGAGCCATAAAATTTATCAATGTGATCTGTAATTTATATAAAATTTAGCAATAAAATGTCAAAAAAGTACCGTTATATATCTAGGGTATGATCAATAGAACTGTACGGATTACCCATAAACATATACCGAATGTTCCATAAAAGGTTCAATATCATTCCTTAAAGTTGTAAAATTGATCCTTAGAATGTAACGTTTGTGAAATTAAATATATACACATGATCAATAAATTATTGATCCAATCGTCAATGATCCATGATAGTTTTGAAAACTTAACCACAAGCTTCTAAATATGGCCCATAGGAAATAAACTTTGGGCATTTAAAATAATATGTAGGATCCATAAATTGTGCCAGAATTATTACAATGTTGAGTTTATATTTTTTTAAATTTTGGCTACGGGGAAATCGATCCTTGACTGCGCTACGACTCAGATCTATTAACATGTCCGTTTCTTTAGCTATGCGGCTCAAATATTGCTATTAAAGAAGGATTGCTTTTTAGAAGATTTTAAATTTTTCAGAGAGCTGATTTACTTTCACGATTTCACGTTCTTTTACGACCGCAACTGCGACACATGTTTCCCAATAAATTTGTTAAAGAGAACTAGTGCATGTAAAGAACTATGGAAGATTTTCCTATATTAATCTCATCACTTTGCAATTCATCCTACTTGAAATTAAACAATGAACAGGTGACAGGATTAGTTAGTAATGTTTGTTGTTGTTATTAAAAGTAAGCAAACATTATTAGAAAACGAAACCGATCCTTCAACTGCCCAATTGTTTCATCGTAGGATGAATAAAGGAACAATGAGATTAATATGGGGACAGTTACTCTACATGTCAAATTTAAGGCTTGATCAAACTGTTATTTAAGATTTTTTTAATAAAATTATGCCGGGCAAACGCTTGCCGTCCAACTCGCTATCGCTCGTCGGACCTAACTACAAAAAACATCCTCCGTTTGCATTATACCGGGCAAATGCTTGAATCAGTCGTTAACTTGAATGCGATATCGGAAACTTCAACCGCTTTCTACTTCCTTAGTTCTTCAATCCTCAACTGCTCAGCAGGCAACATTGATATTTCTAGCACTTGGAGTACATCATAACAAATCGTGGCTACTATGTCACATTGTACAATATAGTGTGTCTAACTGAGGAGCTGTTTGATTTTTTTTCTTCTGAAAACTAATGTTTGAAAAAATTGTAGTTAAGAAAATTTTCTATAAGAATAATTTGCTACGGATCATTTATATGAGTTTATAGATTATTATTCATTGTTTTATGGATCATAGACAATTTATTTATGGAACATTTTTAATAATTTATGAATCATGTGCACGTATTTTAGTGCACAAATGTTACATTCTGTGGATCAATTTTACAACTATAAGGAATGATATTAAACCTTTTATGGAACATTCGCTATATGTTTATGGGTAATCCATACAATTTTATTGACCATACCCTAGATATATAACGGTACTTTTTTGACATTTTATTGCTAAATTTAGAATAAATTATGGATCACATTGATAAATTTTATGGATCATATCCATTTTATTACGGATATTGACCAGAGTTTAATGGGTCATGAATGCGTTTTTTGTGGAACGATTTTAAGTTTTTAATGTATCATTTATTAGTTTTTATATGCAAAAGTATGTTTGCCAAATAATAATATTCAAGAAAATATGGAAAACTATGTGGATATCTGCAATCGACTCAATTTAGCGATGAGTATAGCATTCGAGCAGTATAATTTAAAAAATGAGCAAGAAATTAAATCCTGTCCAAAAAACTTTTTTAACTATGTCACGACCAAACTGAAAAGTGACAATTTTCCGTGTAAAATGTACCTTGATGATAGTGAAGGTAATAACTTGGAAGAGATATGCAAACGTCGACATACCCATGCTTCTTTTTAAATTACAAAGTTGAGAATACAACTTAAACTAATCAAATGGCATATGATTCATATCTGAAAAACCGTGAACTAATTGTTAGATTTAACGGGGAAAAATCGACTTCTATTCATGCTAGTTCGGGAGTACCACAAGGCTCTCATTTAGGACCGCTTCTTTTTATTTTATTTGTGAAATTTCCTAAATAATTTCCTAAAAATTCCTAAATATTTCATATTTTTTTTCACTTTATACTCTTCTCCGTCTTTTTCTATTTTCTCATGAATATTTCTATCACTATAGGGTTCTCTGATTAAAACCTGGCTTTTGTTTATATTAATCGTAAATCATACCTTCTGCAACTCTTTTTTCAATAATTTTAATTTTTATTTTTATTTTAAATTTTTTAAATTTTAATTTTAAACAAGGGTGACATGGGGCACCCTTGTTTGATTCCTTTTCCTTTGATCCTTTCCTCAATTCTTATTCCTTCCCATAAAATACTTTTCCTTTCCGCTGACATCACTTGTAGGACTCTATTCGTGATGTGTTCCGGAACTTTCAATTCATTTAGTATTTGTTCCACCTGTATATTAACAATTATTAATACTTTGATAGGGATATATATTCAATTGTGTGAGTGTGTCTGTGTGAATATAATTGTATGTTTATTAGGAAACTTACCGAGGATATATCGGCAAGATCAAATGCATTTTTAACACCTACTGACATTAGTATTACTGTGTTGCCACTGTTCCAATTTTCTTCCATACATCTTCGCGCAAAAAAGATTTGATCGTCCGTAGATCTTTTTTTAATGAACGCTGTTTGGTGAATTCCTGGCTCGCCTGCATATTTTCTCAACCTCTTTACTAACCATTTTGCGTAAATTTTGTATCCTAGATTACTCAGCGTTATGCGTCTAAAATCTGTCGTCTTCTTCGCTCCTTTCTTTTTTGGTATTGGTACTTGCACTGACTTTTTCCATTGTTCTGGCATAACATTGGTTATCCACACTTTCCGAATGATTTGATATAATTCTTCTACACTATTTTCATCTCAATACTTTATATATTCGTTTCTCAGCTTATTTAGTCCTGCTGCTTTACCATTGACTAATCCATTTATAATATCTTTAATTTCTTTTCTACTTGTTTCTTCTGTTAGTTCTTCCTTATCTGGCCCAATTATAATTGGTTTTCCTTCCGCTAACTCTAGCTTTTCTACCCATTTGTTCATTGCTATCAGCGATTTTTTAGTTTCCTTTTTTCTAGTGAACTTATTCAAATATATATAAGATCTTTTAATTCGTTCCCCTACTTCGTAATCTTGTAATTCATTGAGGTAGACATAAATTATTTGTTGCCTGAAAAGAAACAAAATTACGAACAAAGATATAAGTAGAATCCTTGTAGCCCCCCGGATGTTTGAAGAGCTTATGCCTCACCCAGAATTGAAAGTTGCGGATGCGTTTGCGTGAATTTGACAGTTTTCTCATAGGGTTTCTGTCAAATTTACGTCAACGGAACCCAAACGTATCTATTGTGGGTGACCCTTTAGAATTTTTTTTAAAAAAGATACTAAGAGTTAACGTTGTGGGCTGTCGATGGTTGATTATATGTAACTATGTGTTGGACACTATTGGCTGAAATGAACATTGAATGAGAATAGTGAGAACATTTTATTGAATAAATGACTACAGTACTAAGTTGTTTACTAAGCTCAAGCCCATTTCAGTTATATCCGATGAACTCAGTCGGCTGTTTTACTTAATAGCTACTTAGTCTTGAAATGTTACTGGTCTATACTGTTACTGTCACCCTTTATTGTTAGTGAGTACATATAATGTTTGAAGGTAAGTTATTTGTTTGATCTATAAATCAATCATCAAAAAGCTAAGGTCAAACTGGAGGGAGTCCTTCTTCCATATGATTTATAGGTTATGTTAATTATCACGTCACGATTTTCAGACCAAAAATCACAAACAAAACAAAACAAACAACGCTGTAATTGCTAACCAATGGATGCTTTAGTGGAGCATACCATTCTTGAAAATTTCACGCCGGAAGTCCTAATAGCATTTGAGTGATCCCGTTTATCCTTAAGACTCTTTGTTAGACCCGTTTAGATGGCTATCACGAAAAGATAAATCGACTGGAACATAGTTGGTTCAAAAACAAAATATTGTTGACAATACTGGAATAGACAGTGTGACCCCCCAATAATCGGTTAAAATAACTTTGAAATACCTTTCCGTGTAAGCTCTGTTTTGATAGATGTCTTGTAACTCGTAGAGCTTCCGTCTGAGAGAAAACGCGGCATAATTATTGTAACCGACCAGGCACCTCCATCAGTTGCACACAACTCAATCCTGAGTTGCACACAACATAGCCAATCAAATATCTTGCATGCGGCATTGCATACAGTATGTTGCGATGAAACGTTCGTGGGCCGGCTGTAATTTGGGCATGGATTGAGTAGAATGGGCCTCCTTAGTTGCAGTCTGCGCAGCTACAAAGTAACACTCTGTCCGCTTTGTAGATTGCTGAGTTCGATTCTTAGTCTGGTATACAGGTTTTTCGTAAATTTCTCGATTCCTTGGGCATATCAGTTCTACGTCATTAGATTGTACAATCTCTTCCTAATTCTTCTTTGGTGACAACAAGTGTTGACAGATTTGTTCGGCATTCAATGACAACAGTCAAGTTATTCTCATAATAATTTATTATCAAGCATTAGCACATGGAACTACTAGACAGTTGTATGGTGTATAGAATGAATGACTCCTAACATTTATCGTCAGATATAGATATATTATCCTTTAATTATCATTTGTAACTGATTCCATGTGTGGATCTAATATAGTTTTAAATTAGTAAACTGTCTCAAACAATAGTTTAAAAAATAATCAATAAGATCTATACTTTGCACATCACAATACAAATTTAACAGCCGCAGCAACTGTTGCCACTCATCAATCACATCACGCTTTTCGACTTAAACTGCAATGCAGGTACTCATTCCCTGAAAAAAGAAGAATCATTCCACTCTTACCTATCCCGTTCCAAAATCGAGAGATCCGTCGAATTCACTTTTTGCGCTCATCGACGGACAGCTTCATCAGTGTAACGCAAATTTCCTCGCTGATTTCCTCCGCCTCGGGCATCTCCGAGAGAACCCAGGTTTCGTCAGTACTGGCCAGCTCCTCATCACAGATGGGACACTTCTTCTGGTGAATGTTCCACTGCTCGATGCACGGTGTACAGTAGCTGTGGGCACATGGAAGTGACACCTCCGTTTTCCGCTCCAAACAGATGCAGCACTCGTTACACTCCAGGGGACAATCTTGGGCGTCGTCGAAGCTGAACCCAGCGCTGCCACCACTACTGATGGCATCGACATGTTCCATCAGAATCGATGCCGTCGTAGTTGCGGCTTGTGGAAATACAAACGAATTGGGTGTCTGCGGGCTCAGGTCTGGCCGCTCGAACGAACCGGTTCCGCTGGACGAACTGCCATTCCGGCCAGTGGTCGACGTGGAGCTAGAGTGCGTTGGGCTGGAATTGGGACTGCGAATCCGTTGCGTCTCCACGGTCACCATGGCGTGTAGGTTGGTCTGGAAGGTGCGGAATACCTGCAGAAATTGCTTTAGGTTTAGCAGCTTGTAGCACTCGACCTTCTTGGTGGCGGGATCGACCTTGACGCAGGCAATGCGAACGGTACCCTTCCACAGGACGCTGCTGTCGGTTCCTTTTTTGACGGCAAATACCAGCTGTTTGCCGTTCGGGTCCAGGCATTTGCGGGATCTGCGTGGAAGGGAGGGAAACGAATTAGATTTTTGGGTTCGAATGTTGGTAGAGCGAGTTGGGCACCGAGTAGCTAAACTTTTACCAAACATGAGTTGTGCTTCGTCAGTTGGAAATGTAAAGTCACTGTGCTATTCTTTATACGTCAAATAGCAGTTACGAGCTCCTCTCATAGGAGACTTAGGGTGCTGACATAGTACGGAGGGGCGTCAAGCAAAGCGTGTTAATCGCTTGAGGTGAAGCTTTTGAAAGCGTCAAAAAAGGCGTGCTATGACATAGTGTAGCGTTTTTGTATGCTGTGACTTCTAAAGAAACTTGTAAGAGGAACCTATAGCCATGAAAATGCAATGTTAATTTGTTTTTTGTTTTTGTTATTTCACACGATTTTACTCAGCCGCATTCTTGCTTACGAGCAAACACAACATTTGATCGAGTCGCGTTTGAACGAATCCACCACCGAGTGGGTTTTGGGTGGCACTTAAACACAATCTAGGTCTTCTAGGCACTAGTAGCTATGTTTTTTATGTGACTTTAGAACTGCATTAATGTTACTTTTGCGGCTTAGTGGTTACTTGGCAGATGATGGATGCAAAATAATTTAGCGGTTGAAAATACCATATCCAGGGGTTAAAATCAAGGCACCAAATTGCATTAAGTTGACGATGTTCAACTTAATGCAATTTGGTTTAGCTTACCATGTTTGTGTTTGATTTACGATCACGAAAATAGTAGTTTTACCAGTTTTACTAACATATTTTATACCACCTTGAATTAATTAAAATTTATTTCCCGTATTATTTGAAAAAAGAAGGATTTTTCAGCTTTGATTTAATAACATGTTTTTATTTGAGGGAAATGCGATTAAAATCTGATTTATATTATTTTTGCTTTACGCCTTTTTCAATATTGAACGAAATATTCCTTTCAAATTTAATCAGAGTTGCGTTGCACCTACAGTAAACAACATGGATTCTTCCGATGAGGAGTTTTTGGCTTCTTCCTGCACAATCAATGCCATAATGAATAGGCAGAGAGATTTTTCGGTTCATCCTATCAATCAGAATAGACGAGAAGATGGCGAGTTCTACCGGCTCTATTCGGATCTGCGGGGACATCCGAATAAATTTCGTTCATACACTCGGATGAATATTTCAACTTTCGACTTCATACTGGATAGGATCAAACACAAGCTGATGAAGGATTGGACCAATTTTAACCAGGAACCAATCTTCCCATGTGAACGTTTGATCGTAGCTCTGAGGTAAAATGTGCACTTAAAAACTATCATTTTACAATATTATTACCATGTTTACTAATAGATATCTCGCACCCGGATCCTCATTCACTACGCTTGGGTTTTCGTTTCGCATGGGCTGATCGACGGTTGCTGCAATTGTACGGGAAACATGCCAGGTTCTGTGGCAAGCTTTGCAACCTATTTACATGCCACCCCCACGGAACAAATTTTCCGCACGGTAGCTGATGGGTTCTGGACGAAATGGAACTTCCCAAACTGTATCGGGGCCATCGACGGCAAGCATATCAGAATTATATGCCCAGCAGGAGCTAGATCTATGTATTATAATTACAAGCAGTTTCATTCAATTGTCCTGCAAGCCGTGGCCGATGCGAACTGCAGATTTATAATGGTGGAGATTGGTGGATTCGGTAAACAGAGTGACGGAGGCACATTCAATGCATCGGACATGTTTCAAATGATGAATGAAGGAAAACTAAACATACCTCGTGATGCTCAACTACCTGATCCAGAGCTTCCAACGAAAATGCCGCATCTCTTTGTGGGGGATGAGGCCTATCCTTTGCTTAGGAATTTACTACGGCCATACCCTAGATCGAGCATGTGTCCGGAATGTGAATATTTCAACCAACGATTCTCCAGGGCGTGTTGAATGCGCTTTTGGCATCATGAGCGCGATATGGAGCCTTTTAATTAAGCCAATTGAAACTACTCCGGAATTCGCAGATGACGTCGTGAATTCGATATGTATTTTGCATAATGTCATCATTGATAAGAAAGGACTTGACGTGCAGCTAGAAGAAGCCGCAGAGCTGAATGTGGGGTATAGAAGAAATGAGAACTATTTCAATAACATTTCCACTAAAACAGGTGCATTTGTAAGGACTCATTTTATGAAATATTTCAACAAAAATAAGTTGTAAATAACGTAAACATCTTTTTTACGAATTTAACCAATGCGTTTTTAAAAGTCATCACATGAAATGAAGTCCACCAAGAGTATCTTGTGTTTGATTTTTCCTCATGATGAAGAATAAGACAAGTATATTTACTCCTGCGTTGCTACACTCGAAATTGGCGACGTGATGAATGAGTAGTATTGTCGTCCAGATGTAATGATTGAGGGTCGTTGACCTAGTGAACCAGTCGATTTCTCTTGATACTGGCCGATTTTCTCGAACGAGACTTGTCGACCAAAATTCTTCGATCAATGATCGGTATGTTTGGTGACTCAGTGTACCGGGAGCCACCAGAACGAAGCGGGGTTTGCAGCCCAGTGTCGAATATTTCAGTCGAACGGCGCATTGGTGTAGAGTGCTGGTAGGAAAAATCACCTGCTGAAGTTGACGCTCTGAAAATATCGTGGCTCTGCTTCGAATCGTTCAGCAGTCGGTTCTTCTGGTACACAAATTTATGCACTACATTTTGCACTTCCGTACGAAATAGTAGCTTTTCCTCCGGGAGCAACTTCCGAACATGGGGCAGCAAACTATTAAAAAAAAGCCTCATCTTCATCATCACCAGTGGCTTCCTTACGCACCTTATGCTCCAAAAGCTGCAATGCCTCGATATCGACTAGACGCTGCTGGGCACTTCTCTTGTTGGCCTGGCGTTGTGGTCGTAAGTCATTTTCATCGGTGTGGTCGATTTCTACCGATTCCGGGATTTCCTCTATTTCAATGTGGTCACTTGTGTCGTCTGCTCCGGTTTCTAGCGTATTAACAATCCTAGTATTCGTGGCACCATCAGGTTGCAAATTTCCGCCAGATTTTCTCGGTTTCATCTGATCTTTCAGGAATAGCATGGACTCAAAATACGGCCAGGTGGTGTACGTTTCGCAATTGAGGGGTGCTTCGTCACCTGATCGTCCTTCCGTTACTTTTCGTAGTTCCTTTTCAAACTGATTCCGTACCGATTTCCATTTTTTCTTGATCTCGTTCGCTAAAAACGAAAAAACGAAACATTAGATTATCGCACAAGAATAAATTACTGCGTTCTAAATTACTTGTCAAGCCTGCTCCCAATTCCTCCGCAATCTGTCGCCAGAGCTTCTCTGCTATCACTTTGTTTCGATACACCTTTAATGTCTGATTCCACAGCGGTTTTCGCTCAAATACGAGCGAAATTAAAGTTTCAACGTCCATTTCGATTGAACTCGGTGGCTAAAGCGGGTGCACGCGCGTGAAAACACTTGACAGAATGGTTTGACTCTAAAATAAACGCTTCCCAACGCGCTTACTATGACGGGTGTAAGCGTTTTTCCAAGCATTCTGTACTTACGCCTACTACAACGGCTCGCACGCCCACGCTCACGCTGACGCTGACGCACACGCTTTCCTTCCCTCCTTACTATGTCGTCGCCGTTATAGCAACAATCAATATGCAAGTAGCGATTTGAAATTGGTTCACTGTTGTAGAACCCCTTGGTCCGAATTACACCTTGAGGCCAGCACCTTACTATACATATTTGCTCCTTTGTTTTGATTTGCTGTGTTATTTTGACAGAATATTTGAGAGTGTGTTCGTGTGAGTTCATTATTAGGGGCGCATTATTGAGCTTGGGACCGAGGTTGGGACCGATGTGCTAGTACTGACTGAGCCAATAAAAAAATCGTATTTGTATGGGACCAATTGGTCTTAGAGTTAGTCTATGGTTATAGTACGTTCACACTACAGCTTATATAACGTGAAATACCCAACAAACATCGGTGTTGAATTAGAGCTTGTTCAAACAAATTTGGAGAAGCTATTCAGCTATTCTAGAAGAAACAGCTGAATAGCTTCTCCAAACTTGCTTGAACAAGCTTTAATTCAACACCGATGTTTGTTGGGTAGAGTATCTTGATATCAAATGACATGTACATAATTTCCAGTGAAAAGTAGATGTATAGTTGCTGATATCGTACTATTACAGTCTCCTTCTCTGAGAAAAATTCTATCGTTATACCGACAATTAAATCATGGTCATGGTGACTATTGCATATAATGGTTACAATAACCATGAAAATGGACGAATTCACCACGTTCATGGCATTCTTGACTATGATCATGGTAACAAGGACTATTCCGACATTATGGCAAATGTTGGATCAACTATTTTTAATGGTATTTTTGACCATGATCATAGTCGGTTCAAAATCACTATGCTGCAATAGTCATCCTAACCCCCAATAATGGTAAAATTGACTATCAAATTCCTCTCTGTGTTTATGGGTAAGGTTGGCTTTACCCAAATTTGTGTAAATTTGTATGGGAAAAAACTATAAGGGACAGCCCAATGGGGTTGTACGCAAAGTTGACGTAGGACTACGAACTATTTCGAAATAATCTACATATATATCTATGCATATACATGTACATCATATCGTGATATGACTACCAACTGGATCATACATATTTCCCTCCAGATTGGCACGACTGCATTAAAAAGCCACTTGCTTGCGACAGCCGCTGAGTCATCATTCTAGCTGGTTGCTCGCCCGCGTACTTTTCGGCAGGGTACTTGCAACCGTCAGCTGTCAGAGCAGTACTGGCCCATTGCCGCTCTGCACAGCTCCATGGCTGCCGAGCGAATGAAGAAAATTCAAAGGTGTCCCTGTTTTATATCGTGCACTGCTGCATGTGAGACGTTCCTTACTTAAATTTGAAGTCTGTGATAGCAAAGTACTGTGTATTTGGTAAATTTACTCTGAAAAAGCGGCATTATAAGACATCACCTTATATTTGCGTTAATGTCAATAGTTGAATGTTAAAAATCAATAGTTTTTAATATTTAAATCGAAGCGTAGAAAATGTTCCGATCGATTGGTGCAAACATTTTGAAAATCAATCGTGGAATGACTTAGTTATTAACGTTCAAAACCTATATATTTTTCGTGACGCTCCAAATTTTCGCAATTCGAACGTGTACCCCAGTATTGAAAACACAGACGTAGTCCTACGTCAAAATACTCAAAAATGGG
Organism: Aedes japonicus; assembly: GCA_034211315.2. Lineage (NCBI taxonomy): Eukaryota > Metazoa > Arthropoda > Insecta > Diptera > Culicidae > Aedes > Aedes japonicus. The sequence continues at coordinate 101,207 of JASCZW010005846.1, forward strand.
TATGAGCACTTTTCGCGATTATGGGTATTCTTCACCCATATTTGGGTAAACTGAACTTAGCATGTAGGTTAGGTTAGATTTCTTTATTAACGATAATTTCAGCCTGTGGCTGAATGAAGACTTACAAATGGTGTTGGATAGCTGATTAACGAACGGTGTTGAGGAACTAGATTTTCGCAATGAATGACAGGTAACCCGAAGTGTAGCTCTTAAGGAAGGTGAAACCAAAAGGAACAAACCGTTTTGCAATTAATAAGCAATTAAATGTCATATGCAAAAATGTCAAGCAGTAAGCTGTCATTTACGATCTGTGGTTCACGAGTTTTTGGCAGTCTATTTGACGTTACTAGAAATTAGAAGAAAAATTAGTATTCTCCATTTAATTCCAACTACTTTTGCTTATCTTCGACAGATACGCGTATTTCGTCTGCAATGTGCAGACTTCTTCAGTGTCTCGTACTAATAACTCGACTTAAAGAAAACCTTCGCCACTAGAAGGTTTTCTCGCCCGATGAGATTTTCAAACGTAGTTCAGTAAAAATCGTAGGTCATTTTTCATTGAAAATTACATTTGCCAGCCCTGATTAGGTTCTCGCCGAGCGATCTCACAAACACTAGCGTGCTGCTTTACACGTGTAGGATCGAGTTGTTTATTGTTTTCAACCACGATATCAACTGTCAAAGTGTATATAGTTTATTATAGGGTTGCTTCGTTGTACGCGATTTGAATCTACGCACAACAGTTGCCTCCTGGCCTCATTAGCTAGTCGATCGGCTTCGGAATTTCGGCGCAAGAGTGATTTTGCCGCGATTCTTCGCAACTATTCGGATGGTAGTCGGCGCTATCAACTGGGTTGCCAGCAGTTCAAACGGTAGGGTTCCCCCACATCGGCCATGATTTAACGCAGTGATTTGAGTTGTACGAAGGAGCAAGAGTCTGCATAGTTGCTAGTACTCCCCGGCTCATTAAGCGGTTACTATGGCCAATCCCACTAGCAGCAGCGTTATCCGATTGCCACTAGGAAGCATGGCACCGATCATCTTCAAAATCCGCAGTCTAGACTACTTCACGTTCATCTCTTTGCACCATTTGACAGTGTGGCTTGAATGTCAAAGTTCGATCCAAGGTGGCCGTTGAAGTGGAATTAAAAGGTTGGAGCATCATGTCTATATTTGTTTTAACTGTGAATAATTATTTTTTTAACATTTCAATCCTGTTCCTATCGGTCTGCCAAAAGATGTCGCCTCGACAGAGGTAGTAAGTATTTATTTCTGATACAGTAACTGTTCGCTAACTGGGTGCTGTTTAACTGGGCTGTTTTTTAACTGGGCGTTCGCTAACTGGGCCCAGTTAAAAAGCAAATAAACTTAAAAAAACTGCATTTGACATTTTGTTGTCAAAATTAGGGGCATGTGAAAGGCAAATGAGTTTCGTAGAGTATTGAAAAATTGTTTAACTGTACAAAGATGCGTCGTAATTTCATAGAAACTAAGTCAAACATTTTAAACAATGGGGTGCACAATAAGCTACAACCCAATAACGCATGAGACATAAAAACATTATTTAATTTATGTATTTTGCAATGAAATATCCCAACCGAAATTTGATCGAAAGCTCCCTCGAAGTTTATTTACATTTGAAATGTCAGCCCAGTTATCGAGCAGCATCCGCTAACTGGGCTGTGTACTTAGCCCAGTTAGCGAACGGCTGCTGTATTGCGAAAATCAGAATATCGTTAAATTTGTTGCAACAATAACTTTTCTGGGCAAAAGAACGAGGACATGTCCAGTGATTTCCGGATTCTCGTTCAATTTCCAGAATTGCAAGTTTGTTCATTTCGGAAATATTGAATTTAATTCTAAAAATCCCATACATTTGTGAGTGTTGCCTGCTCTGTGAAACTCGACTAAATGATTGGTTCTCGGACTCTTCAAGTGAGAGCGACGAGTTTCGAATCATTCGCCTCGCAGCATAGACCCAGGTATCTAGGGGTTAGGTTAGGATCAGGGTTGTTAATGTCTAAAGTATGTTCCTTTAACGTCCGATATGCAAATTTCAATATAAGAACATATAAAACATTCCAGGAATGGTCCCAAGTTTTTTCACGGTTCTAGACTTTCCTATAATAGACCTTTTAGTCATGCATGTGAATCTAATCTAAATTTGTTTGAAAGCACTGAAATTTCAAGTGAGCTGAACGATTCGGACACGTTCGGCGAATAGAGCTCATCTCTTTTGCAGATCATCTAAATCACAAGAGAAATGACTCATTCGTTCGATAAGCCAAGCAATGCTGATAAGAAGCACCTAAAATAGAAATTGGAACTGGATTTGACGATTTGTACTATCAAATGAATCACGATTACCTCAATACGTATCAATTTATTACCACTATTATGAAGTACTTACAACGCGTTGAGATCGGTCAGACACTTCTGGAAGTCCTCATACGTGAGGCTGCCAATTTCGGAGAAAATTTGTGCCTGCTTCTTGATTTCGAACTGCAGCGAGTCCACCGTGTCGCACGGTAGAATCTTCTGCGGTAGGCTCGATACTTGCTGGCCCATCGCGCGCGGCTAATTACTGTGAAGCGGTCGATTCGCACTGGCACCGATATCGGACTAACTAATTAATTTCAAAGCTTGTGGATGGAGTGCGTAAATTGATGTTTGTTTGTTTTGCTTCACTTTCTTATTACTATCTTTTCGGTTCCGGTGGATTCTTCTCTGGCTGTTATCACTCGCAACGATTGAGCATACTGTGATGACATTTTCATGTTTGACGTTTCGAAAGTGTTTACGTTGTTGATTGCGGTTACGGATTCATTTTGATTTGCTTCGCTGAGTATTGCACTCATGTGACTTAATTCATCATAGTTTACTTAAATTAAAGCAAAAATATTGCCATCAAATCGAAATGGATATTGAATACTGCACATATCGAAAATATTGAATGGCTTTACCTATAAAATAAGCAGCACCGATTCGATGCAAATACTTCCGATTTCAACAAAGTCATGCACAGTTCGATGCACTACGACCGACCAACAATGTTCGTTGTGTGCGTGCGTGAACGCAAAGCGAATGAACAGACCTGCATCTTGAACTGTCAGTGGTGCGATGCACTTTGGCATCATGGTGTAAAACTGACAGCATCGCCCGACGACGTTTTCACACTGCAGTCAGTTTCACTGTTTACGTTGTCTCGAGCGCATGTGAGCTAATTTTGATTGCCAAAATCAAAGCGATTTTCCCCGCAAGAAAATCCACATTTCAAATTCGGATCCAATCGTAACAACGGAGCAGGAGTGCAACCAGTGATGACCGATCGGGAAACTGTGCTGGCCCAAATCACCGCCCAGGGAGACTTGGTTCGCAAGCTGAAGGCAGCCAAGGAGTCGAAATCTAAGGTTAGTAATCACGGGAAGTTCTTGAAGTGGTGACGAGCCCCCGGTTTGACAACGTGGATTCCACTTGGGTAAGCCTCGAATGGAGTATGTGGTAGATCAGCTGGGGAAGGGAAAAAGTTGTGACGCTGGCTCTGGACCCGTTCACCTTCGCTTTCAATTTCATTGTACTCCTTGGTCGTGCAGGCTTTTTTTTGGTTGAATGAAGCTGGTGCATGTAAGTGAGGGAATGAAAATTATTTGGTGCTTCAATTGCTAGATGCGATCAAATTTCGTTGCTGAAATAGCACATTTTTGAGTTTTTTTCAGGTTGCTATGTCGATAGATTTTTAGCCTATTTCAAAGGTCGAGGAAGAAGCAATTCTTGTTCAACATTACGAAATTTGTTGTTCGTCATTGCGAATAATGACAAATCATTGCTTTTCGGATCACCTGCTTAGAGAAAATGAGTGAATGCTCAGATCTCAGTTTCCACAAAAGGCAAGTAATGTTCAAATTTCTAAATTGCCATTTCCTTTTTTCAAGTATTGCTACTCGTAGTCTAGTGAAATGTATTTTTCCTCTAAAAACGTATTGTGTTATTATTGTTGCATCATTGATTCCATTGATGCATTTTATTTTTTTTCTATTGACAATATTCCTGCTAAAAAAAAATCAATTGGTTAAACACATTGAACATTAAACAATAATTGCTTAAATGTAAGTAATGTTCAAGATATAAACTATCACAGGACCCGTCTTGTACGATGATCAGATGAAATTTTCGTTATTTTATTCCGGGTGAATGAGAATAATATAGAATATTATAACATTCCTGCCAGAAACACAAATATTAGGTAGGGTGCGTTAATTGTGAAATAGGACTTACTTCTTGTGATCTTTTTTCGAATTTCATCTGGCATATAGCCCCTAGTGTGTTCATTGTTTAATAGCATAATCGGATGTATATACGAATGTAAGCAACTTCATTTACCTGTGTTGACTGAATCAACTGCAATTAGTTTCTAACTAGTTTTAATTTCTTATTATAGTTACTTCTTTTTGTATATAAAGGTTAATTTTAGTTGGATTTTGTTCCACTTCTATATCTGGTAAACATAGCGTGGTATAATTTTATTTTTGTTCTAACACAATTTCTACAATTCCTTCTATCACCACGCATTACATCAACGTTTAGATGTAAGTAACAAGTAGATAAGTCTAAATAGGTCGTAGTTGTATATTTTAAGTATTAATAGATTGTCGTGACTCCGCTAATCATCATCACCAGCGGAATCCATATTGGAAACTTTCCAACATCCGGGGCTAATTTTTGCTACTCCTTTCATCAGTACACTATTCGCAAGACTGATTTTTTTACGTTCAATGCCTACTCTTTATGATACTCCTACATAAAAAAAAATCTTGTAGTAAAAACTACCATTTTACCTGACTATGGCTATCTTCAAAACTACCATGAAATTTCAGTCACATTTACTACGTGTATGGTTCCTTCAACATTTGTGGTATATTTGACAGACCTCATATTGATATCAACCGCACCATGGTTGATCTAATCGCAGGCATGGTAAATAAAACACATTTATAGATAGGTTGAAATTGTTGTTGTTTGCGCTTAATTTAACCTCGAAATGGTACACTCAAAATAATCTACACATCAATCTTACGTGAAAACATATGTGGCTTTTTTCCATCAGACTTTTCACGTAGCATCTACGTGAACCATTAGTAGCACAAAATGAACAAATGAACTCGCATTCCACGAGAATTTCACGTAATAGCTACGTACTTTTTCCCATATCTTGTACAAAGTGTGTTAGTAGAACCTAGATGGTGTTCCAGTCAAATTTATCAAAAAAAAAAATTGTGGGATTCGTGTTATATTGCGTTGATTTTAACCTTTTGCTTTTTTGATAATCTGAGTATTGTTAAATCAGATATTTCAATAATAGCATTATATTCAAACCAATGTTTCCCTAAACAGAGTACATAATTGGAAAAAAATGCAACTATTGAAATAAGCAAATAAATAAGTAAAACCAATACCAAAACTTACTCAATTAAATTTTGTTACAAACTACAGAGCTACAAATTTACATTGAAACTGTTTTTAACTCGGAAATACATTTTTGATTGAATACCAACCTTTGACAGTTCAGCTTTGGCTGCGTATTGCAAAATTTTCTTTCCTGCTTCGGAGTATATCAGCAGCTTTTCCAACACTGATAAAAAAAGCAATGGTAAATTTTATGTGTCCCACACATAAATTTTTGCAATTTGACCCACAAATGATATCTATGTGTAAATCCACATACATTCTATGTGTACACATAAACTCTATGTATGTTCACACATATTTTCATCTGGTACATACACTTTATTTGTGATTCTCCATGGGTTCTGTTTATGTGTGGACACATAAATGTTATGCAAAATTCTATATAGATTTTCGCCAATAAATATGTGCCCTTTTTTATTAGTGAAGGATTTTGTTGTAAAAACATTCCTGTCCTGGGGTGGAAGTGTAAAATCTGCAGCGGTAGAAGAAAACTCGGTAAATTCGTACGGATTGAACTGGGATGAGGTTTGGATGCCAGAATAACCAGTTGCTGATTGATTTACATGAGTAGGCGGCGTTACAACGGCAAAGTTCTGGTCAAAGTATTCAGAACAGCAATTCGTTGATGTTGACGGATGTTGATAATAAGGATCAATGTCGTTGGTATCTTCGTTCGAGGAAACCTGATAGATCTGTTGATTCTGTTGAATGATCGGATTACTCTCTTTTGTGTATTCAATCGAAGACGAAACAACAAAAGATTTACCTAGATGTTGCAGTTGAACCGATATCACGTTTTCAATTTTGGACTCCTGCAGAAAAGTAAAACTGGATAATTTAAACCTATATTAGAAATTGGGATTTAAGTACTTACGTTTCGCATTTGATTTTCACGTTTACTTTCGTTGGCTTCCAAAGGTCTTTAGGTCACAGCTGCTAAGGTTTCCTCAAGCGCATCCGGTTTATTTTCTACAATTGGCGATGTGGTTTTGATTGCAGGAGAAAAGACATCCGTTGGTTTAATCGCACGGGCCGAAGCTATGAATTCCGAAACAACCTGGATGGAACCTTTGAGAAATGGTGATCAACCTGAATACTCTCGATAGATGTAATCGGAGCAGAAGTAATTTTAGCTTCTCCGGTTAGACGTATGTGAAATGCCGATTGTCGCGACGTTAGAAAACTAACGATTTTACAATTCTGCAAAAAATATATCATGAAACGAGTTATAGTTATTATTTACGCATACTAGTTATACTTACGTTTCGTGTTCGCCAAGAAGAAATCAACTCGTGCAACACTGGATATTTCCATGGAATTTTTGTAGGCTCCAAAGACCTGCGAAGTTGATTCGCCGAAATACTTGTCAAATCGACAAAATCGATTCTACATTCTATTTAAACATAAAAATATACAGTAATTTAAGGCACAATTTCACATTGAAACGGTTTTACCATCAACTATCTCTAATAAATGTGGGGTAATATTTAAATCTGCTAGCAGCTCTCGCAATTTGTTTTCTACAGACGCCATTTTGTCTTTGCATCACTGAACTAAACCACAGAATGAACGCGAAAAGCAGCTGTCCAAATGAATACACGTGAGTACGTGATTTTCACGTAAGAGAGATGGGGCAACTGCAGTAAAAGTAACTGGCGATTCATTTAATATTCAACTATAGTCCGATATTAGTTACCTTTGTCAGATAAACTCGAATTGAAAAGCATTTTACATAATCTACGTAAATTTTCACGTAGCATTGACGTGTGGATTATTTTGAGTGTACTTTCTACTACGGTTTTTGTTCGCGTGTTGCAACGCAATTTCAACTCTATTTGTTCCAAATTTATAAATATTTACATTGCATGTTAATCTAGGTGCTCCCACCTAGGGGCAAGAGACTAAGCAAATGAGTTTCTCTAATTCACTGGATTCATATTGTCATATTGAACATTCCTACCTTTTTTAAAGCTTGGTTTTGGCAGGGAAATAATCAAAACAAGAAATGTCTGTCGTGCAAGTCTACCGTATCAATATTGTGGTAATCATTGTGGTGAAGAACATCATAGAGTGAGCAAATTTGATGAATCCTGGGTAAATTTGAAAAACAAGTTACTCACAAGAAAGCTGTCTTGCCCCTTGGCTCCAACTACTAGCGTAACGTATTAACTTTGTTAAAATATTTAAATATTTACCTAATTTAGTTTACATTGTTCATGCATTGGCAGTTCAGTATTTGAAACAGTTTTTTATGCGTGCGTGTCAGTATATTAATAATAATGTTAAAAATAAAAAGAAACTAAAATTAATTTTAACTAAGCGAAGTAAAAATGTTATATAATTTCGGCCCAAGAATGCTACCCTGAGTTACTCCAGCTCTAACAGGTAGTCGATCAGATTTGGAATTCTGATAATTTACCTGCAGAGTTCGGTAATTTTGAATCAATTTCATAGTATAGAGCGGAAAATGAAAGTTTTTCAATTTAGCAATCAAACCTTCATGCCAAACACTGTCGAATGCTTTTTCTATGTCTAGAAGAGCAACTCCAGTTGAGCAGCCATCAAATTTGTTTGAACGAATTAAATTAGAAACTCTTAAGAGTTGCTGAGTAGTTTAATGGCCATGGCGAAATCCAAATTGCTCATCTGCAAAAATTGATTTTGTATTGATGTGAAGCATCATTTTATTCAAAATTATCTTTTCAAAAAGTTTACTTATTAAAGGAGGTAAACTTATTGGTCTGTAGCTAGAAGTTTCAGTTGGATCTTTCTCGGGCATCAAAATTGGAACTACTTTGGCATTTTTCCATTTGTCAGGAAAATATGCCAAATGAAACCATTATTAAATAATTTTACCATGAAAGACAAGGTACTCAATGGGAGTTTTTTGATGAGTATATAGAAAATTCCATCATCACCCGGAGCTTTCATATTTTTGAACTTTTTAGTTATAGTTTCTACTTCATCCAAATAAACTGATTCCATTTTGTATTCTTTTTTCCACAAATCGACGAACTGACTGTTACTTTGCGAAACACAATCTCACGCAAAGCAAACAAGAATAAGTTTCAAAATAGACGAATCTAGTTCTACTGTGTTAGTGCCAAGGGTAAGTCGCTTAGAACAGTGTCCCAGCCACGATGTCTTACACACTAGACGAATATGTTTCCTAACAGCGGCACTTCGATTTTCAATCCATGCCACATGTGTGGCACACTGAGGCACACTTTTGACAGTTTAGCTTATAGAAATAAAACCAGCAACCTTGCCAATATGCATTGCCTGGTTGCCAGGCTCAGCAGAAAATAACAATTTGGGCTGTCAACACATCGGCACCTTCGGCACATTACGGGAACGCCCAGAACATTGCAACGCTTGTTGACACACTCAAAAAAAATAGCACAGGAGAAAAGTGTGCTGAGCGATCCACCCCTTGGTTGGTGCTTATATTTACACTAAAGAACGTAAAATCCATTTCATTTTCGAACTCCAACTTTATTCAATCTAAAAATGTAGTCGAATCTCATTGAGTGGTAAATCAAACATCTAGTTTATAGCTGGTTAATTGAATAAGTAAATTTTGTAATCTTGTACTTCACGTGATCAGATTACATATTCCAATTGATAACATTCAAAACAAGTTGTAAAGTATTTTCTTTACTAAAGCTTAATTTTATCCATATTTTGAATTCAATAATAATCTAGTATAGTCACTTTCACACTTGTGCGTACGTTGACGTCACAAAATCAAAAGAATCGATTTATTGAGATGAGATATTCTGATAGGCTCAGATCCGCTTTTAAAAATGAGCTGAATTGCACATCTCTAGTTTGTATATACCACCGGATGCCGTTTGCACTGTGTCCAATACATGTCAGCCATGACTTGTGCCTGAGACCAACAGTTCCTTCGAAGCACAGGACTATCGTTAATAGGAGCCCAAGATCTCAGATCGTTCGAACCAAAAAGGAAATGGTTGGGCGTCAAAATGGGTGACTGATCGTCGTCTATGGGAAGGTTGGTCAGTGGGCGAGAGTTGACGAGGCTTTCAACTTCCACCATCGCGTTCTGCAGCATTTCGTCGGTTGGTAAACTGCTGGGCTGCAATTTCAAGCTACAGATCAGTCGTTCCCATGCTCCACCCATACGTGGTGAAGCCGGTGCGATAAAAGTCCACTCGGTACGAGTCAAGTTTACCATGATCGAGTTGCTGGCTAGCTGCCTTTAGTTCCTTGATGGTACCTTGTAGATTGGCTCCATGGTCGCTGTGATAGAAGAAATTCCCCTCCTAGCCATGACGTTCTGGATTGCCATTACGCAGGAGTCGGTAGTCAATGTGTGAGCGATTTGCTGGTGCTGGTCACACAAAGGGCGAGAGCCCTCCACCGTTTTTCAGACTGTTTGCCCACCGAGACTTGTATCGGACCGAAATAATCCACCTCCATGCTTGTAAAAGGACGACTGAATGCAGCCATGCGTGAGCGTGAAAGATCGCCTATCGCCGGTGGTTGTGGTTTTGCTAAGTCGTTCTTGCATTATTGACAACCCTTACGGATCGTGTTTTCGACTGCTTTCCGATGTGGAATAGGGTAGCGTTGAAGAAGCTCATTAATAATCGTCGCATGGTTCTGGTGTTGGAAACGCTTATGTGCATCAGCGACGATCAATCGTGTCACCATCAAGACGAGGAAGAATTATCGGATCCTTGGCATCGCGCTCGGCAAATACGCATGCCTTTGTGCGAAATCATACTCGAGCAATTCTGTTTTCCTGCAGCATAGCGAAAAAGCGAATTGTTTCGAAGGATCCTTCCTTGAGGCTTAAACGCAATTTGGGCGGAAGCAGAACGGAAACGGCAAATTTGACAGTTGTCGTTAATAACGTCGATATGTCCAATTGGAATCAACTTGAATCTAATCAGTTTTCTATCCGACAAGCAGGTTTAGTTGCCGTTCCGCTTCCGTTATCACTCCGTTTGAGCCTTTATTGGTGATAAAAAGATACGAAAATCGACGATGATGACTATACTTACCAATTCCATACAGTATGAAAAATAGTTATTATTAATTTCAGTTTTAGATACTACGATGTTTAACCTCACTTTAGCTTCACTTGGATTCTTCAATGGCCCCCTGACACGCTGAACCTTTCGTGAAAAGCGCTTCAGGTTGTAAACGTTCCGGAAGATGTATACTGTGCGAAGAAGGAGTGGAATCCACTTGGAGAAACCGTGTGGATCGATCGCTGGCTTTATTGTTAATTCAAGTGTGGGCGCAGATCTTCATCGGTAACGAAGCTCTTCCGAAACTTGGAGAGACCGGCCACTCCTGCTTTTTTTTCGTAGGAATTCTAGTCCTCTGAACCAGCGACTGCCTGCAGATAAGTAAGGAGTCCGTGACCACTTCGTTCTATCGCCGGAGACGTTATGCTTCGTTGGAACCCATCGCCATTCACTAATCTCCGTCGACTCTGGGATCTCGCTGACCCGAAAGGCGACAAATTGGCAGCATAGCACATCCTTGGAATCCATCCCGAAGAACCGGTTCGAAACCTTGATGGACAGAGACGTCAAAATAGTATCCGCAAGCCGCACACCCAGTAGCTCGCAACGTGGGATGGGCAAGAACTTCTGCGGAGCCATTCTCGTTCTGGCCAAAGCGCATTCGATCACGTTTCTCTCCGTAAATCGAACAGAAGACAGCTGCGAAGTCATTTTCACTGACGTCCACGAAAATGTGCATCTCTATCTCTGCCTCAACGGATGTTACGAAGATGTTGGAGATGAGGATGTTGTCGAGGACCTTCAGATCCATTTGTGGAAATACTACCAGCCATGTCAGACAATTTCAAACTATGCATCTTGGGTCCTCGCTTAGCTCAGTCGGTATAGGCGCGGCTAACGGGTGGCAACTAAAATTTTGGAATTTCTTTCTCAAGCTGTCATAAAAAGACAAACATAGTTGAAGAAGATCTGATTTATTCAAATAAAAGATACATTGTCCATTGTTGAAAAAAAATTATTGAACATTTGAAAACGGTCCGTAATCGGATGTTCGGCGAAGCTTCCGTTTGATGTCGGAACAGGAGCGTTGTACGGCCTCCATGTCAACTTTGCGAATGCATCTCTTGATTCTACCAAACAACTGTTTGCAATTCGCGGCTCTCCAGTTATTTTTGTACACCAAGGAACTCAAAACCCCGAAGAAATCTTAGATTGGGCGACACTGAGGCAGATTTGTCGGGTTGCGGTTTTTGGGTACCAATGGGATCGAATGGGTATTCAGGAACGATTGTGTTTTTATGGCGTAATGCGATGACGCTTTATCCGGCCAAAACACGTATTGTCCATCAGCATGATGTTTTTGTAGAAACGGGATCAAAATTTTCTTCAAACATTCGTTCTGGTACACATCTTAATTGATTGCCAAACCAGAGGGCTTGAACCATGGCTTAGAAATGCCTTTCTCGGAAATGGCAATGTACAGCATCACTTTCTGTTCAAACTTATGTTTAAACTTATATTTTATGTTCGGAGGTGTAGTAGAACTATCCGTTGAATAGTATCGATCGTTTCCGGGAATCTGCGTCTTCGAAAGAGGGAAGTAGCTTTCGTCGTCCAAAACAAAACTTTTTCCGGAATAATTTTTAATCAACCAACGGCATTGGGATTTCAGCGTTGAAATCTGTGCATCAGTATATTCCGGGGCTCGTGTCTTCTTTCGGCACTTTATTCCGACTCTTTTCAATGTTTTGCAGATGTACTGGTGAGAACAGTTGAACTTTTTTGCGGCATCCCGTTGGCTCAGTGAATCCTTGTTGTTGAAGGCACGAGAAAGAGAACGAAGTCCTTTTGCGTCCATAATTTTGGCTGGTCTTCCACTACCTTGCTTGCGAGCAGTTGTTGGGGATCTTAGGATATGGTAAACAGTCGAAGTCGCAACATTTTCGCTTTTAACAAAAACAGAACAGAAAATACTAGCAGAAAGAGGAGAGAAAGAGCTAACGTATACACACTCTTATTTCTCTCTGAGCTCGTTTGTTGTTGAGCATAGAGGCCTCGAAAAAATTCCAAAATTTTAATTGCCACCCGTTATACTATTACTTACATTTCACGCCAGCTAACTATCCAGGGCCATAACAGCCCGGTGTCAACCTCCGGTTGAACGGTTCCGATTGCTGTCGATAATTCTATTTCGCTGTATGCGAGTAATTGGATGGTCGTAATTTTTGCTCCTATAAGTTAATTGTGTTGATTATTGATGAAATTAATTTGATTTGTCGGAATACTTCCAGGTTGAATCTGGGTGATCCGTTTAAAAAATCTGCAGTAAGCTTCAGCTCGTCTTCAACGAAAGGCGCCATTTTATTTTCTGCGCGTTCCTCTCAATACTTCTTGGTGTAAAGCAAATCATGCGTAAGCAAATCATAAGTTGGTGTAACGAAAAATATAAGTAGAGAATGCATCAACTTCTGTCGAAAAACGTGAGTTTTAAAGCGCAACCTGCTTCGATTGTAACAAAGATTCAAGAGATAATTCTGGTAGGCTGATAAAACAAGACAGGAGTATCTTGGGAAAATAAAGGTGTGGTGAATTGAGGTGTGAATGCTTCTGTCACATGATTCGCGTAAAATAATCTGCTTAACGTTTTATGTTGTATTGTCTTAATCCGCGTAGAGTAGAAAATTGCACGATAAGGGGCTCGTACACAACGTTGTAAATTGAATCTAGAGAAAAATTTCACTGTTAGTCGCGTTTCGCGCTTCGCCCTCTTTAGAATAAACTTTTGCTCATTGATTTCAATTTTCTCTTTCTCTTCTATGCGGATTGCTTCAACTTTTCCCAATGATGATCGCAACTCTTGCCCTCCTTCAAACTGCAGTAAGAAGTCGATCACCTCTTTTTGCAACAGACTTCAAAAGCCACACACACACACACACATAGACACGCGTTAGACTTGCTCCGCTCTCGCGCTTATTGAATCTTTCACGTTCAGCAACCGAACAACTAAAAGAGGAAAGAATTGCTTAGGCGAACTGGAAGCGGAAGCGCCGACCGAAACCGTCGCGCATCACTCTAATTTGCTTGAATAAAAACCGAAGAAACAGCATGCTTTGTCAGTTGCGTCGGGGCGGTGTCTCCACAGTAACCATGCTTCAACGATCATTCACCAAACCCACCACCACCGGCGCTGGACGACTTGATGGGGCCCATTTTTCAACGTCGATCGTTGGTCGGCGGATCGACGCCACCCCGGGCCACAGCAATTGTCGCTTCTGTTCGCTGCACCGATCGACGGCCACCGCGATCGACAACAACTCACGTCAAATCGTTCAGGTTCGCGTCACCTTCGTCCTAATCGATTGCAGTCGGAAATGTATACACACTAAAATCTCACTTTCTCTCTCTCTTTTCTTATTTGCAGATCGATGAAGAGGTGGCAAAGCTATTGGCCTTGAAGGCCCAACTGTTGAGCCTCGATGGAGGCGAACCGGAGCGTGGGAACAAAAATATCACACTAAAAACGGCCAAAGGAACGCGAGACTATGGCCCGGAAGCCATGGCCCTGCGGTTGGACATTCTGGAGCGGGTCAAGGCCGTTTTCAAGAAGCACGGTGCGGAAACGATCGACACGCCGGTGTTCGAGCTGAAGGAAGTGCTAACGGGGAAGTACGGCGAAGACAGCAAGCTGATCTACGATCTGAAGGATCAGGGAGGTGAGATTCTGGCCCTACGGTACGATCTGACTGTGCCGTTTGCCAGGTTCGTCGGCATGGGAAATGTTTTCAACATCCGACGGTATCACATTGCCAAGGTCTATCGGAGAGATAATCCATCCATGACCAAAGGTCGGTACAGGGAGTTCTATCAGTGCGATTTCGATATCGCCGGAACGTACGATCCGATGTTGCCGGATGCGGAGTGCGTGAAGGTGGTGGTGGAGATTCTGACCGAGCTGGATATTGGCGAGTTTGCGGTCAAGTTGAATCACAGAAAACTGCTGGACGGTATGTTCGAGGCGTGCGGAGTTCCGGCGGATAAGTTCCGGACGATTTGTTCGTCGGTGGATAAGCTGGACAAGACACCGTGGGAGGAAGTTCGGAAGGAGATGATCGATGAGAAGGGTCTGGATGGCGAGATAGCGGATCGAATCGGTGAATATGTGCGGATGAACGGCGGAGTGGAATTGGTGGATAAATTGGCCGAGGACGAGAAGCTGAGGAATATTAAGACGGCAATGGAGGGTATCGAAGATATGCGACTTCTGCTGCAGTATTGCGACATCTTCGGACTGAAGGATAAGGTCGTTTTCGATTTGAGTTTGGCCCGAGGGTTGGATTACTATACGGGGGTGATTTATGAGGCGGTGCTGAAGACGGAACCGGTACTGAACGGAGGAGGTAGTGGTGGCAAGGGAAAGGATAAGGAGGAGGAAGTGAGCGTCGGTTCGGTTGCCGGAGGGGGGAGGTACGATAATTTGGTGGGTATGTTCAACCCGAAGCGGAAACAGGTTCCTTGCGTGGGAGTATCGATTGGCGTGGAGAGGATTTTCTCGATTTTGGAAGCGAAGAATCAGCAGAAGAAGATTCGCACGACGGAGATTGAGGTCTACGTGGCTTCGGCACACAAGGGATTGCATTTGAGGCGGATGGAAGTGCTGAACAAGCTGTGGGAGGCCGGAATTAAGGTTGGTTTTTGGGTCGGGTGAGTGAAGTGGTGTGTTATGATGAAGCTTTTGTTTGTATTGATTTACAGGCGGAACATCCGTACAAGCTGAACCCGAAACTTTTGGCCCAGCTGCAGTACTGTGAGGAGAATCAGATCCCGTATGCAATCGTTCTGGGCGACGGAGAACTGGCTCGAGGTGTTGTGAAGCTGAGGGAGATCGCAACCCGCAAGGAGGAGGAGGTTCCACTGGAATCGCTAGCGGAGGAGATCCGCAAGCGGATGAAGGTTTGAGTTTGATAGTTCGGATCGGGAAAGGACAGGAAACTCGCTGTGTGATGCCGGGTGGGGATTGGTTGTAGGAATAGCTTGATCACTTTAATCTTCGCTTCACAGCTTCCAATAGACAGAAATTGTTGCGATGTACAGTGATGTAATTATAAATTAGAAACTCATTTTGAGAGCCGCATTTTCCGGCATAACCAGAAATCAAGAGAAAACTTGTGGTCTACACATGTCTCTCAAACTTCAGCTACTGAAGGATTTGCAACTGGACTTACTCGATGTTCATAAAGCTAAACTTAAGTTTGCATTTGATGTCCTTTTCCCAACCATCCTTTTAACCAAAGTGAAACTGGGCTTATTCGAGAAAATCGAACCGATTTGATAATGTTAAAATTCCCGCATTTGGGTGATCCCATCGGTGTCTCACGATGAGTTTTCCTGCTGTCCTACGAATGGCTTTGGCAGTGAATTAGTTGATAAAGTGCTTCGTTAATGTCTCTGTACTCGTAACTACTCACCCATAAAAAAACGTTTGCTATGAATTAAACCTAATTTTATTGCACTTCTTTAAGTTTGCCGTCGTTTGGTTTTATTCGAAAGAACAGTCCCTGGGTCCTCCAGTCAGTCGGCAATGCGCAGCTACAAAGCAACAATTCGTGCTGGAGGTGGCTGGTCTCAATTCCCAGTATTTTTCTTTGAGAGCATGGGGTATGATTGTACTATGTATGTATGACCGCTTAAGATGGCTGAAATTCAATTGCGGCCATGCCTTTTCAGGAATATCAATTCGATCTCCTTAACTAAAATGTTTGCTTTGTTGAAATTTCTAAGGATCCAATTTACTTTACTTGCTACATATTCTATAGGATGGGGATGTGTATTTTGTAGGATGGATATGGAAGGCGATTCTGATTTCAATTTCAAAGCTTTTGCTTTTGCACATTTCTTGAGGATTTGTTAAGCGACACAAATATCCAAATCCAGAGTTCGGATGCCGTGCTGCTCAGTACCCGGACTTTTTGTTCATGAATCTGGATACTTTTCCAATCACAAACTAGCATGCAGTTTTGAGCTTGTAAATTCATCATAATAGCATATTAGCGTTAAATCTGAAAGAAATCTATTTCTTTTACAATTTTTCCAAACTGTAACATTCCGCTCACTGGCATGTTAGGCGGGGAGATTTTTTTTCGTGATTTGGAATCGGTGGATTATGAATTTATAGTTAGGTTATTGCAGGATGCGGAGGGCCTGCTAATGGTAGTATACATTGAGAGTAACTGAGCGGAAGAGATAAATAGAAATGAGCTTGCCGATGATCTGTTTATAGATCAAACTAATAACTAACCTTCAAACATTATATGTAGGTACTCATTTAAAATAAAGAGTAGCAGTATCAGTATAGACCAGTAACATTTCAAGATTAAGGGGCTATTATGTATACTTAGTATTAAGTATCTCATCCAACTTCCAACTCCAGATGTCTATCAAGGTTGCATGAGTTCTCAGCATCTTCTTAAGTAGACATCTAATCAACACTTCCCTCCTATCCCTTGCTGATCATAAGGACCTGGCCAGGTGTTGTGCAAAGAGATCGATGAATGAAGAGCCTGTCACACCCAAGGCAGCGCTTCTGGCGCTTCCACCGTCGCTATCTGGTGAAAACCAGCTAGTAGTATTAACAGTGATTAAAGGTGTTGTCAAATTCAGATTATTTGATTAGATTGAATTTGATTTCATTAGATTTGGCCAGATTAGATCTCAATTTGTCTTCTAGGCTTTAGGATAACATACTTACCAGAACAACAAAATCAACATAAGATCTATCAATCTTGGATTAATAATTTAAACCAAGCATATTAGAATATATACAGCTTCCACAACAGATACATAACATTCCTTCAACTTATGCCGGCCCAACTAGGATTTATTATCATTTATATTGTGTTAGACTATTTAGTTTAATTTCTTATTGAGAGGCAAGAAGAGGTTTTGGTGACACTTGCAATGCGATGATCACTCATTGGTAGTCAGTTAACATATTTTAATTGAGACTGACTTCTTTGAATTGTTATACAATGTTTAAAAAATTGCCACCTTAATATACTGCCTACTCACTACTAAATCTCTGAAACAAATTAGTTACAGGGACAGTTTAGAGACAGACGTGGAATTGAATCTTAAATGTTAAAAAAAAAACTCCGGTCGGAAAATATTTGTTGCCGCAATAAAAGAAATGTGATTCTCTCACCATCCGTTCTTATTTCTCAGACATTCTTCTCTTTTCAGTGAGCGAGAAATGACACTTTAACCATAAGCCATATTGGGCTAGGACTATTGTTAATGCTAAAGTTCTAACCATTTGAAGAGAAATGGAGCATCACTTAACCTTCTTAGACAAGATGCTCCCAACGATCGTTTTTTATAAATTTCTGTTCTGCACACCAAACAGGGCATTCTGTTCTACTATTTTTTCGACTATTCATTTTACCTTTCCTTCGATATCTGCTGTAGGCTACGTGGGTTCTTAAGGTAGATACCAAATCCTGCCTATCTCCAACGGTTGCATGGACGTGGCCAGGTGAGCGATCGAGGAGTCTCTTCGTGGAGATTATTGCATGAAGAAACGTATCAGTATCTGGTTCCGTTTCATGGTGACATGCAATGTCTTCAACGAGTTATTCCTCATCGTAGCTCCATCCACGAGGTGTGCAAACGTCAACGCTAATGGTAATGCTAATTAAGTATACTTAGTATTAAGTATTAGTATTACTTAAGTATACTTGAAACAGCCGACTGTGTTCATCAGATATATCTGGAATGGGCTTCAGTCTAATAAACAACTGAGTATTATAGTCATTTATTCAATGAAATGTTCTCACTATTCTCATTCAATGCTTACTTCAGCCAGTGTCCAATACGTAGTTATAAACAACCACCGACAGCAATAACTCTTAGTATCTTTTTTAGAGACACGGTTTAGCTTTTCCGGGACTGCCACCTTTTCCGGGAATAAAAAAAGGAACTTAGGGGGGGGAATAAAAAAGGAACAAGGGCGTTATCGTTCTTCACCAACATGGGATAACAAACTTCGACGTTGGGTTCAACAGTACGCCACTTGCTGCGTGGTTGAAGACTTGCTAGGCACTCGTTCTTCCATCTACTCCAAACTCTTTCAGTCTGCTGCTGAACTTCTTACCATTGCACATTGGTCCGAAAGGGCGATTTTCAGGAATAAAATAAAAAGTGCACTTAGATGACGTGTAATCAAATTGGTGTCTTCAAAGAAGTTTTTGGTAAGACTAAGGCGCATCTGAAAAAGGGGTAGTCCATAAACTGCGTTCATCGGGACACGATTTATTTTTTCTAACTTTTTTGTGTGACATTCTAGGCTTTCAAAACATTCTACAAAATTGAAGAACTCACAATTTCTATAAACTTTGCTTAAAACACCAACTTGCTATCTTGCTGCATCGGGATCGCTGGACAACGGGCACAGCGGTCGAGAGTTCAGGCATGATTCGATTTGGCACAAGAATGTCGACAAATTCTCAAAAGTAATGGTCGATTTACCAAGTTCGGCAGCTTCCCAGATGCCACTCATGTGCGGCGCCGACGGATGGTTGAAGACCCACTTGATTCCAAGATTAGAAAAGTATCGGCCAGAGTCCTTGCTGTGAGATAGTATCTGCTCCATGAGTTCCTGCAGCTTGCGATTGGCACACCGTATTTCAACAGGATAGCCGCGTCGAGAGATGAGCCGCTTCAAAGCACCTAGAAAAGTGTCGGATTAGAGATCGCTAGCCACTTCTAGATGTACTGCGCGGGTTGATAGGCACACATAACTGCAAGGTACCCCTTGGTAACTTTTACTCCAGCACTCTAGCTGGTGGTAGACTGCCCATCAGCTGGCCAGCCGTTTTTCCATTGAGACGTACGCATCGTGTACAGCCTTGCACACAACTGTATGGTAACCAATTATCCAATAGTGTTTACGAAGTGTTGCTGCCAGAAGGGCTGACCCAGCATGTAGATCGCGCACGGGTATATCACGCATTAGTAGCTCCGTTACTCGATGTTTTTGTGGTAAAATAATGGGGTGTTTCACATCGTACGGCTGGACCGAGTTCTGTAGACGGCCACCCACACGTATAGTGCCATCGGCGTCCAGAAAGGGGTGCAGAGCTGATAGGATGTGCTTGGGCTGCAATGATTTAACTCCGTTTTCTGTTCGTACTCGCCGTGCGGTACGGCTTGTAGTAGTTGAATCCTTGCTCGATGGAGCTCATCCGTAGTCAGCTCACCTGTGGACCGCCCATCGATATCGATTGTTGATTTGAAGTTTTGTGAATAGCACGATGCACACAAGCCAACGTGCGAACCATGAATGGAATATTGCCTATAAGCTGCTTCTCAACCTTGTAGTTGGTAGCTGACGTCCTCGCTGCGAACCACAGATAGTAAACCAATTCGGCCGGTGAGAGACTACGTGATGCTAGATATGCGGGGTTGTCCTTGCTAGCAACATGACGCCAGCAACTACGTGGTAGGCACTCCAGAATGGCAGCTGTCCTGTTGGCCACAAAAGTTGTCCACTTATGAGGAGGAGTTGCCAACTACTGAAACACAATGCTTGAATCAGTCCAAGCCCAATGGTCGATCTGTACGTGTGGCAGGGCAACCAGGACCACCGACACGTTTCCTTGCTCTTCAATCGTCCTCGCGTAGACCACAGCTGCATACGCCAGCTCGGAGGCGTCAGAATATCCGCGGAGTTACATCCCAGGCGACGTCAGTGAGCCAGAGATGCTGGTAGAGAATCTTGATCTTCACTATTACTGGAGCCAACCAGCCGAACGGATCAAACAGCCTGCTCTGAGAAAAATTCTATCGTTAAACCGACAATTAAATCATGGTCAAGATGACTATTGCATATAATGGTTACAATAACCATGCAAATTGACGAATTCACCACGTTCATAACATTCTTGACTATGATCATGATAACAAGGACAATTCCGACATTCTGGTAAATGTTGAATCAACTATTTTTAATGGTCGTCGTCATAGGTTGCTCTGGGTTCTCTCGGAATACGATGCGCTGGTAGTCACGTTTCGACGGGTGTGCCAATGCCTGGTGGCACATTTTAGTTAAATCCGCATAATAGCATTCGCTGCTGTTCTTTTCGATCTGATCAGCTGCGACTTCTTCCATGTGACCTAGTTCCAAATATTCTCGCATGAAAGAAACGTACTGTTGCTTGAACTCTGGATCTAGTTGGAATCGCCTCTCAATGGACTTCACCGAGCGGTGGTTTCGAATCATCAAATGGCAATCGTTTCGTCTCGTTGCTGTGTCGAACTGAAGTAATCCGTGACCCGCTACTCAGAAGGAGTAAGCGGCGGCGCTTTGAAAATTTCCTCCTGTTCCCAAAACCGCTGCAATGCGCGGATGCGCAGAGTCAGAGTGCGTAGAGTCATCTCTACGTACAGGTTGAGGACGGCATGATTATTATAGATAACTTTCGACGCGTCGTATCGTCATGCGACGATCCATTCGAAGATCGTCTGTTGGCCACTTTCGTCTTTGACTTGTCCTCCTTCGAGGAGTGCAAGAAAAAAATCTGCTCCTAGGATAATGTCAATTCGTCCAGATTGTCAAAATACTTCATGTTGTCATGGTTGAAACGCTGGGATGGGATTGCTGAGGGCAGTTTTCCAAGAACGAAAGCCTCGGTGGTCAAGACTACGACGTCATTGAACCGCGTTGCCAAGCGCATCGTAACCAACCCACGCGTTGTTCCCATTTCCTGTTGAACAAGTCTTTTGGCAACGACTTTCCTTTTCCGTCGTGGTAGCTTCAGCGTTCGGACACAAGCTTCGCTAACTAATGACGCTTCCAAACAGCACCGATCAGGACTCTGGCCAAAGTGAAACTTGACGGCCTTAAGCAATTAAGACACAGTCTGGCCTTCTGAACAAGTTTACGCTATAGACACTCAAGTAATAGACCGGACAACGTGAATCTGGCACAATTGATGTATCCAAAACAACTGTCAAGTCGTATGAGAAATGTTCGTTTTGGATACAACATGGCGGACGTGGTCCGGTCTATAACTAGAGTGTCTATAGTTTACGCCTGTTTTTCACACTCATGTTCTTAAATTCTTCACACTGATACGTATTGTGCTCACTGGAGTACTTTGCGCACTTTTTCTCCACAGTTATATCAAAGACTAACTGTTAGACCAGTAGGTTCCGAACAAATACGATTTTTTCTTGGCTCAGTCGGTACTACCACATCGGTCCCAAGCTTAATACGCCCCTAATAATGCACTCATATTGACAATATTGTGTCAAAATAACACAGCAAATCAAAACAAAGGCGCAAATATGTACAGCAAGGCGCTGGCTTCAAGGTGTACTTCGGACCAAGGGGTTCTACAACAGTGAACCAATTTCAAATCGCTAGTTGCATATTGATTGTTGGTGCAGCGGGCCCTCCGCGTCCTATCTCGAATATACATGCTCCTTAGCTTGAAAGTAAGAAGTCTAAGAGCGAATGGCCAGTATCACACCTGATGTCAATGCCTTTATATAAACGTTCTACGACGTGGCAGTGACACAATGACAAGAATGTGTGATACTTTAAGTACTGGTCAAGTTCTTGGTCTCACATGCATGTTTACAGCATGAGATAAGCCCTCTCACCATCGACAAGGTGGAAAATCTGACCCACAAGAGGGATGACTTTTATTCAAGAAACACTATTAAAGCAAAGCTTACCGTTACAGAGAAGAATTGTTCTATGGCCACAAGGCTACTGGCCTCCCTAAGCGGACCCTCCACATCCTACTCCTTTAACAAAACCTTAGCCCTTAATTCCTTTTCAGCATCTGTCCAAAGTAACACTTTACGATGAACCTTGTTCAGTTCGAAAGTTCTGATCCATAGCTAAATAACATGTTGTTAGAGTTAGTGCTCTGATCACGGCCGTTGTATAGAGCGCACATTTAAATTTTAGTATACACGCACATTTAAGTTACTCACAAGCATGACTAAAACACTCATCCTTTTCGATAATGATGCAAACAATAAGATTATTAGTGATGCCAACTGTACAGGTGTATTTGACGTCTAATCGCTGACAATTAGAGAATGAACAACAACGAAAAAATTGTCAAGCAAACGAAAACTGCACTCTTAGTTGTTTCTCTCTGCCTTGAAATAAACGTACTACGACGTGGCAACATAAAGAAAGCAGATTGTGATACTATCACTACTGATCATGTTCTTGGTTTACCATGCGGCCTTAAGGCAAAAATTTGAATGAGATTAGCCCTCTCAGCTTCGACAAGGTGACAACCATGATCTTCGAGAGGGCCGTCTACGGTAAAGTTGTTGATAAAGTTGATAAGTTGTTGGTAAAATTACTATCTTTGCCGAATGATGCTCTAGAGAGTTGCCGTTTGCAGCAAAGTTGTTGAGGATGTAAACTGAAGACATTTGAAATAATCACATTAGTTCCAGATCGTACCGCAGATATGGCGCTGCAGCTTATCTTTTCCAATCCGTCATCTCTGCGACAAGATCTGGAACTAATATGATAATCTCACAAGACGGCAAATAGAATACTGAGAAACTTTGCTGAAGACCACAACTCTAGAGCTTTATTTGACAAAGATAAGTGGCAGCGCCAGCTCTGCGGCTATATCTGGAACTAATATGATAATGCCAAAATACGACAAATGACATACGGAAAAACTTTGCTCAAGATTGTCACCCTCTAGCGTGTCATTTGGATAAGATAGACCGCCAAGATCTGGAACTAATCTGATAATTTTAAAATACAACAAATGGCTTAATGAGAAACTTTGCTCAAGATGGCAACGCTCTAGCGCTTCATTTGGCAAATATAGACTGCAGCGCCATCTCTGCGGCATGGCCTGGAACTAATGCGAGAATGTCAAAAAACAACAAATGACATTCTTAGAAACTTTGTGGAAGACGGCAACTCTCTAAAACTAATCTGGAATATTTTTTTTATGCAATTCTGTTCACACATCGAAATCAAAATCCCCTTCCCCTTGAAGCAGATTTCCGGTTGCCTTTATTACTGGAATTTTTGAGACCATAAACTTTCAAATGGGATACATATAAACATTGTGTCAAGGTTGACATTTCATAATTCTAGAAAGGTTTGAAATCTTCGGTTTTAAACCTGGGTCAGGGCTGACTCTGGACACGCATTGGACTCGCAATTACCGAACGAAAATGGATCCAGAGTCGAGTATGGTATTAGTGCAAAACATATACATAAATAAACATAAACATTTTAATTTGACAGGTAATATTTATGTATTGGTGAATCCAGGTTGGACCTCGAAAAAAGTTGAGAGCGAACCTCATCGATGTTGGGTCGAATCCAGAGCGGATCCAGATCCAACCCGATGGAATAAAAAATGTTAGCTATTAGGGCTATTAGGGATGGAATAAAAAATGATAGCTATTAGGGTGGAACTAGGGCGAACTCAGTTCCGCACTCGCAATAACCGAAAATGACATTATAGCGAATTCGTTTTTGATTCAGTTCCAACCTGGTTCGGGTATCAAGATTGGGTCGGCTTGTTGTGAGTTGAAAGTCAGTGCCAGGTTCAAAAACCAACTCGATATTAGCAAGAAACCTTCTTTGAAGTAGCAATTTCAAAGCTGTATCTTTTGAAAGAGATAGCATTCCTGCTCTCGAAATTTCTTGCTCACTTGCATCTCCACCTCGATAGCAATCTTACACAAGATAAGAAAAGCAGTTTCGCCATTATTTTTTCCGATCAAATCAAACTTCCACGCCACCAAATTTGCAACTAAAGTTTACCGCTACAATCAGCGCTAGTTCACGACAGATACGCATCGATGATCGGCCAGCTCTTGAGAATTGACCAATTGGACCGACCAAATCCATTGGTCACACGACTCAAATCGATGATCGTAGCTGCGTGCGATCAGGTGGAACCACGTCAACACAGGCCGCCGTAGGCCGACTGCACAGTGTTAATGACATCTAATTCCTCATTGATCGCGGTCGAAGAAATTAGATTGAACTTGAATTAGCTGCAAAACAATTGGCCGATCCCTATTCCGAAGGGTCACGTCTTAAGACGATGATATTTTTTTTTCTGTTCGCGGAATTTCCCGAGTTAAAGCGAAGAATCTGTGACGAAATGTCAATAGGGCCTCTCGGGCGATGACAGGGCGAAACCTGGCCACCTCACCGTGCAATGAGGGTCACAAGAGAAGACGTGCGATCGCTTTGTGCTTCGTTTCTGGATCATTGATCACTGCTTCCGTATATATACGGCACTTTGCGTCTGCTGCCAGTTAGTTGCTTGAAGTGAGCGGTGTTCAAACGATATGATTCTGAAGTGCGTGACGGTGGTGTTGATCCTAGTCGGATCGGTTCGGAGTGGCCTAACGTATCCCTATGCGGACGGATATCCGTACGGTACGGCAATTGTGACGGAATCGAAACTTCTGAAGGGTGCATCCAGCCGGGGATCGACAGAAGGTGGCAAAGATTTGCGGAACTTTAGCCGCGATCACGTGTTCGACGAAGGGGGGAAGATCAACTCGGCAACCGATGCGGTTCGGTATCACGCGTTGGACAATCAACTGAATGGGCACAGGATAGCAGATGCTTCCCAGGGCGTATCGCAGGATAAGGTGAAGCACTTGGCTGGGGAGAATTATGCAGCGGACAAGTCCCACAATCAGAAGCATGTGAAGTCTGGATTTACCAATTCGTATCATAAGGACGAGTCGGGCAGCAAGAGTTCGTTCTACGAAGACTCGGACGATCGCGGTGGGAAGCAGGTGTTCGACAATCGACAGAACTTGCGCAACAACTACAACGATCACCTGTACAACAAGGAGCTGAGGAACGATCAGCTGCGGGATCGTCACGACGATCGTTACGGAGGATTCGATCACCGCGGGACGCGTGACTTCCATCATCAAGCGGCAGCCGATCGAGGTTTGTGAAGATTAGTGGTTTTAGTTATGATTTTGGTAATTTATGAAGCTTGTCGTTATGTTTTAGGCAACCTGCACGATTATCGCGACGGCTACCGCGACGATCGGGATCATTACATGCACGGTTATGGACAGGAAATCTATCCGAATCTTCCGCCGATGGTTCCGGTGCGCAACTACGATGAACTGTTCCAGCGACGAACCTTCCACGAACCGAGACCGATGTTCAAGACGGCCCCCATTACGGTGTACGAAGATCCTCGCGAGTATCAGTACGACTATCCACAGCATTCGGTTGGCGATCGGTTCCTGCGGCGCTACGACGACGACGTGGCCGAACGTACGCGGATCGTCTTCAGACCTAGCCCACTGTTGAACTACAACAGACGGTATTAGGGCCAGGGATGGCGATTTTGGAGCAGATATTTAGAATCATCTGTATGTTAAACATACGTTCGGGTAATCGAAACCCAAGTACATAGTTTGACTATATTTTAATGTAAAATTATTGGTTTACTTACGAAACGAAATACATTATTCAGTTTGATTTTAGAACTACTGAAGCGGTGATGCTTAGTGTCAAAGAGTTGAGCGCATCCGATTTTTTCATGACTAGCCAAGCTGCTATGTTTGTATAGTGTGAAAGCCCAGAACGTATGAAAAGGTTATTTTGAGGGTGTAACACTGGATGCTTTTCATCTCTCTCGTGGCCGTGCACATTTTTGGTTCTTCGATTTTGTTGACGGAAATGAAGTTCAGTGACCGCACTTCACCGATTTCACCAAGCTTCGCTCGGCAATCTATTCCTCTCTCCTTTGAACTACGCCAAAAGACGCCAAACAAACCACGTTGCTATGGAAATTACCAAACAACCTCTGTTCATCAGTGTTGTTGTAGCAATGGTTTATTGGCAAAGTGGGAAGCTTTGACTTTCAGGTGCCATTTGAATTGAATTGTATTCTATACGTTTTGCGTTTTTTTGAAGTTTTTCAGTTGAGGGATTCACATTTTATTTGCATCTTTGATTTGTTTGTTGAGAGTTGTAGTGTCTGTTTTGTCACTTGGTTCTGCTTTTGAATTGTTGAATTTTCCAGTAGTGTTTCCAATTTGATAACCTATCTAACCTAAATTGCGCTAGTAGTCAAAACCTGGAAACATCATGATTGCTCCATACGACCATTCGAGATGTTTCCGGGGTTTGACTAATTGTTGATGATTCGGGAAGACCTGTGAAAATTCATGACAGGAACGAGACCAGTTGCAGCGGCGGTATCAGGAGCATATGCGGAAGCGGAACCACGTGCAAATGTAACAGCGATTGAAGCCTGGGATTTCGGGGACCAGTGAGCACGAGCCACGATGGGGCTCTTGGTGGAAAGCAGTAAACATGGCCTCATCAAGCAGACGAAAAAAACAGCGCTGCCTAGTCTAGGTTTCTTCAAACTAAAATTGACAGGCTATCAAATCTCGAGGTGGGCAAGTGGCGCCATCAACATACGATGCACCAAAACTAACGGAAACGAGCTGTAATTTTAAAATGGCAGTTACAGAAATTTACACACGGTGGGCAATTCAGCTTGGATGTCTGTTCTCTGTGGTAATAAGGAACAGAGATGAATGAGAAGAGATGAGCTGACGAAGAATAGCGATCAGTTTGTTCAATCTTCACACAAAAACAAAATTCTCGGTCATACCACAGATTGTTGACAAGCTTGAGGAGTAGTGCATAGTAACAATAGGCTATTGTTGATATGATTATATTGTTTATATGATGAAGCAATTGAACATGATATGCTTGAAGCGCTCGCA
The DNA here is from genome assembly GCA_034211315.2 of Aedes japonicus. Classification (NCBI taxonomy): domain Eukaryota; kingdom Metazoa; phylum Arthropoda; class Insecta; order Diptera; family Culicidae; genus Aedes; species Aedes japonicus. The sequence goes on from JASCZW010005846.1 coordinate 128,458, forward strand.
GAAGAGATAAATCTTGTCAAACATTCAAATAAGGTGCAATTGGTCAAAAACCCTATTTTTTCTTTAAAAAATATCAATACTCTGCGCAACTCTGCGCTACATAAGGCTATGTCCACTTGAAAGCTAACATTTTAAACTAATATTTACAACTAACCCCAACCCGGGCGAACCCGGGCTTCAAAGTTTTGTAGCATGGTTTTCACAAAAAAATCACCTTTTTCGTTGAAATTCAAATTTTTCAAAACTTTTGTAGTTTTCAAGAAAAATAATGATGTGAGATTTGTTTTGCACTCCATTTCTATGGAACTTTCTCTTTAACACCATCTTGATTCAAGTCAGTGGTAGAGCTCTAGGATTGTATAATTTTTATAATTTTATTCAAAAAATCGCAAAAAACACATAGGTGACATACTTTAAAAAATCGCACAGATCTCAAATTCTGTCCAATCACTTCAAGAATTTGGATTTAAAAAAATCAATAGTGTACAGGAAAAATATAAAGAAGACATCAACGTGAATTTCGTATTTTGGATTAATGACCAGCGATTCCCCACTGTGAGCTGGTGTAGCCTGGGAGAAGTTGAAGAACCACTTTGAGCAGCCAACTTTAACTTCCAAGGTGTCCTATCTACGGAACCGGATAGCGAAGGTGAGGAAAGAAATGACAGAAATTATCGATGGGACGCAGCTGGGGGACTTTGGGCGGGTCCGAAGCGAAAGAAGAGCGGCTTTGACATCCCCTTCTCGCTGATTGTCAGCCACATCAGCACCTTCTTGGGGAACTTGGTGTGTGAGCTCACTTCTTTCGTGGGGGAAATGAAATACGAGGTGCCCTGCCAGTCGTTGCCATTCAGGGTGAGCTAGGTCTCGTCGTCCATCACCACCGCCACTTCGCGATTCGCCGGGAAAATCGAGTTGACCATTTTATTCATCCGCTGCCACTGCGTCATTGCCTGCAGCTCCGAAACCAGTGGACGCGACTTCCGCTTCCTGACATGTATGTTCATGTTCGCCAGGTACTTTTTCACTGTTTGGCCGGTTGAACCGACCTCCCGGCCAAGCGCACGCAGCGATGTAGCCACTTTTCCCTCGGTCTTCCTCTTCAACATCCTTTGGAGCTTCTTGTCGCTCAGGGTCGTCGGCCGTCCGGAACCGGGCTTTCTTTCGATGCTCTGATTGTTGTCTAATCGTGCCAAGATGTTGTAGATGCCAGAACGGGCGTATCCGGCGTCCACAAAGTGCCGCACGATGCCCGTTTTCGATGCTGCGGAATGCCGTTCTTTTAACGCGCACACTTTTCAATGGAGTTGCTTCACTGTGTTTGCCATCACGGTTAGAGTTCGACTGATAGAGCTGTCAAATTTTGTCTGCTGACTCATGGGTTACTATGATTGATGCTGCATGGGTAGTTTTGTCAGTGCGGGTGAAGGTTAACCTATGAAAAGTCGGCAATTTTTGTACATATTTTTTAAGGCAAACGTTAGTTGCGCTGCTCGGTGAATGATGGACGTTGACATTAAAGACGGCATATCTGCATAGAGAAATCAGAGATCTTCAAGCAGCGAACCCCCGGATACGAAACTGGGAATCGGAGTATGCAGCTTAAGAAAGAGTTTGTACAGACTCAAGCAAGCCGGACGTATCTGGAATAAAACTATCTGGATATAAACAAGCAGAAGCCGACAGCTGCCTTTTCGTGAGGAGAATTGTGGTTAGGTTCGGCATGGAGCAAGCGAGGGCTTCAGCAATACCGATGAATCCTGGTTACACCAACATCAAGCAAAAGGAGGAGGAATGTATGTTGTCAAACGAGAAGTACCATAGTCTCGTTGGTGCTTTGCTTGATGTGGTCGTTTGTACAAGACCAGACTTGGCTATTACAGCGTTTATTCTCGTGCGCAGAGTAAGTAAACTGGCGGAAACCGACTGGACGGAAGCAAAGCGAGCCCTGTGATACTTGAAGAGTACTGCCAACTTGCGATTGAGACTGGGAGGAGAAGGAAACCTTGAAGGCTATGCAGACGCGGATTGGGCCGGAGGTCCGACTGCTGCGAAACGAAATCGACACCAGGTACAACCTCGTCCGGGACCTGAGGAATTCTGGAGTCCTGTGCGTTCGGTACTGTCCAACCGAATTCATTGAAGCGGATATCCTTATTTAGACGCTACCACGAATAAAGCTGGAAAGACTACAAACAACAACTGGCTTGCAAAGGATCGTGACTGAGGAAGTGCGTTGAATAGCCCTAGTCGAAGCAACACGGTCGCCCTCAACTAAAGCATGCCATGATATTGTTTGTCTGTAAGAAATTGAAAAAAATAAATTTAGTTCATGGTTAGTCGGCCATCCCTTATTTTGAAAACAATTGCCAAGTCAAGAATTCCACCTCTTAAAATGTTCGTCTTGACAAGAAAACAAACATCCTGAAATTTGAAGATCGTACGTTAACGTTAAGTGCTCCCCCAACGGACCTGAAGAAATGGTAGTACGGGTGACTACTCACGCGGTGGCAAGCACGCTACTGTAGAGTATGGTCTTGCAGGTCGACCAAGATCAGTGTCGTCAGGTTGATAACATTTTATGTTCGTTTTTTTTAAATTATCAATTTTGTTTGGGACACTTTATCATAAGTACACCAGTTTTTAGGTACAACACAATAAGGTCATCATATGTACAAAACGATTCAAAAAGTAAGTGTAAGGAAGCCAATTGAGTGTTTTTATTCAACAAAGTTTGCCAAAAAAGTTAAAGTTTAAGTGTTGTTATATATCTAGACGATTCTTCTAGTTCAATCTATGTAATCAATCAAAGTAAAGTAACAATATGCAATAGTAAAATCTTTAAACAATTGTTCAAACGGGATTTCTTTTTTTAGATGCTTAATTTACCCGATTAAAGGCATCCTAAATGTCTAACCGACTGAATAACTGGGCCGACTTGAAGCGTTGCGAGAAATCTTTAAATGTAGGCATCATATCACCATTATTCTTCAAGATGGTAACTAGTGGTGATACCCGTTTTTTTTACCCAATAGTGATTGCTGTCCACCTTTGATGACATAAAACATTGCGGTTGTTTCAAGCTTGCTCTCCACTTCTACAGATGCCTCGAAAACATGGACGATTTCCAGTGGTTGAGCGTTAGGGCCATATCCTCTAAAGACGGTGATAGGAACTTTAGATGGAAACACAATACTTTACACCATGCTGCCTCATGTATTGCCAGGTTGTATCATCAATAATATTCTTCGAGCTTCCCGAATCGATCAGGACCTGTATCAGTAATCCTCCGACTTTTGTCCACAGATATTCGTCTACATCACCAATAATGAAAATAAAGCTTTCTGGTTCCTTTTGCTCAAGATTCTCTTCTGCTACAATCGCACGCACGTTGCCAAATTTCCTTCGCTTTTCTGAATGATTGCAGGCAAGGTTGCGTTTTTGACTTATCCATATTCATTTGCCGATAGCTCTTCTCAGAAGCTCAATTTCAAAATATGATGTATGATGATGGTGCCGGTGGTATAATGGTAAGCGTGGTTGCATCTCATCCCAGTTGGTCTGGCGTCAGTAGCAGTCAACGCCATTGAGAGTTCGTGAGACGAAAAATCTTGGATCGTCCCAGCTCATGTATTGATGGGTTCGATATGCTGGGTCCAGGTTATCTCCCTGAATGTCATGTTATGATGGAACAAAAACAACAACAACAACAACAACAACAACAACA